>JAPKLW010001576.1:105844-139074 GCA_026898455.1 Plectranthus barbatus
TTTATAATTTTCTCCATAACTAGAATATACTCCAAGTTGCATTTCCATTTCAAGGAATTATGATAAGTTAAGGAATTTTGTGCATAGATTTTAATGGCATTTGATATCGACATAACTAAAAATAATAAACAATTAAAGTAAGAACATACATGCAGAATATTAAAGCAGGTAAGTATTGTAACATCTTGATAAATCAATACATGTGTTTCGTCAAATTACCCAAGCAGTTTTACTGCAAGCCACACATGTAGACGTTTATAAAAAAATCACTCAATCAGGTTGCATATTTCATTCCAATCCATGTCAATTATCCGTAGATAGATGAAATTAAATATTGGAGATAAACTAAGATCACGTTACTTACTGAGTAAGGACATCACATATGAGTTATACTCTGGATAACATCTAAGCAAAAAAACCACAAGACTAACTCTAATCATAAAAACTGAAATTGCCAATCACCTAAGGACCATAATACATGATTTTCATACCTTTGTTATCTCTTTAATTCAATCCTAGAGAATTAGTGAAAAATCAAATACGCAAGCTACACATGTAGACGTTTATGCAAAGGCTACCACTTATCACATGAATTAAATGTTTGTTTTTCAGAAACCTCATTTATCGGAACTTATGAATAATAAAATAAGCAAGCTACACATGTAGATAATAATTTATTGAATTAGTCACTTCTAATAAGAAATTGCTTTTTGGAAGACTTAATTTTAACGTGCTTAGTTTTTTAATTCATAAGGTTTGTTTGTTGCGCACATAATATTTATGCTACGATATATTGTGACATTGCTAAAATTCAATCACGCATAACATGATTCCAGAATTTATAGTCATAATTTAATGCATGAAATAAAACACATAAATATGCTATAGCAATAACCAATAAAATAATAAACATGTTTTCCTGTTATCTATAACGTGCATGGTGCGCAAATAATAAATCACATCTTATCATACAAGACCACATAAAAACATATAAAATTTCCTCATGGCCCTCAAATGATGCAATACAAAATGAAAAACCCATTCTATTCCAAAATAGGATTTAATTACAGATCTTTAAATTGGGTCATTCAATACAGGATTGAAATATGATGTTTTTATGGAACTGGGCTTTTCAAGCTTATTGGGCTCAAAATTGCACAACATGGCCCTTGATCACGTTGCAACCCTAGCACATGCGATCACCACCCTTAGGCCGCCGCTAGCTGGCTCCTGACTGGACTACCACCATCGTCGCCCGTGGGTTTGGCTTGAATCGCATGCAGCATTGCAGGCAAAGGGTCATGCGCATGTTGTTGTTGTTCTGGCTGGCTACCGCCAGTTGTTGTTGTCCATTAAACGTAAAATGTAGTTTGGAGTTGCCACGCACGGCTGGTCACCAATGACCATCATGTGCAGGGGTCGCACAAGTTGACTGCATGTGCGTGGGAGAAAATACCGCCTACACTGCCCGTTGTCGATCCCACACCCCGATTGTTTTTTACCAATGATCGCTGCACATCTTCCCTTCATTCAGGACCCGTCTGCAACACCGATTATTAGCAATATCGAGCAAAAGAAATGTGTAGCGGCCAAACCGTATCATGGGTTGGTCGTGCAATCATTGGCCAGCCTGTGTTCAATTGTCGCTTTTTGTTCCTACCATTGGACGCATGCTGCTTGTGTTGCCTGAAACACCGAATCCACCATGTAGTAGCCACACGAGGCTACACTCCTTGCACATGCTGAATTCCATATTGCGTGTTGCATCACCTATGCCCACCTCCACCATGCTCTGCCTGCTGTTGACGTGCTCGCGCCCTTATTGGTGTAATTCCAGCCGCCATGCCCATAAGGGTGTTGCGACGAGGTGTACCGTATACCCACGCGTGTTCCTCGTCGTCAGATTTGTTCTTGGTCTCATTATTCGCGTTCTTCATTTCTCATTTTTTCAATTACAGATTTACAATTCATTTTTATAGATATATCTAATATATTACATCAATCCTAATAATTCTAACCACAAATTTTCTCATTGTGAAAAAGAATTCAGCATAAGCCACAAGGAACAAAAAAATCCACAACAATTTAACAATAATAATCATGCATAATAAATTTATTCGAAAATATTATTTCCCGATAGAGCCAAAGATCAAAAATCAAGCTCTGATAACCATTGTTGGGTTTTTTATTAGCAAACTAAATTGCATAATCCAAATTTATCCTAGAACAATTTATGGATATCAAAATAATTGTTATGCCTAATAAACAATCCTAGCATATTCCTATTAATATTAATAGTTAAATAGAGATTCAGGAATACATGACAATTCAAATATCTCTTGTTTTGAGTGCAATGATTAAAGGCTTTTAATTTCTTTGAATCGTTCACGCAATTGGTTTAGTCCTACAAGATGAAAACTTAAATATCTGATTTTAATAAGCTATTAAATCGACAATATTAAGGGAAGCGAAGAAAATGATCATCCAAGTCTGATTTTCTGATCCGTTTCCCTGATCCTACCACTAACAAAGTGTAAGCCTATAGTTGTACCATACTTCCTTTGATGTATCAAGGCTCAAGTGATTGACATATGCTGGTGTTTCAACTATGTATATGGTGAAGACAACTATCGGATTGCACAAAAGTTAAAAATCAGAACCCTCTGATTTTTTTGCAATGTGGTTACCTTTTTTTTCTCTCTGTTCTCACTGATCTAAGTCTTTTAATTGTAATTTATTATTTGAAAGTAGTATAAAAAGAGGTATTTAGGCTTAGAGCATTACAAGGGTCGGACCAGAGACAAAGATGCAAATAATAAATAATTGTTGTGAATTGAAGCGATTGCAGACACAAACAACAAACAGAAATTAAAACGACACAAAGAATTATAGTGGTTCGAGCTATGCTCTACGTCCACTCTTCAAGCCTCCCCGGTGATGATTTTATTATGGTGAAGAAAATACAAAGTATGTAACAATAATGGACTAATTACAATTGGTGGGGAGCATGGGTATTTATAGGGAGATATTCCTAAATACATAAGGAATATAAAACTTAGATATGGTAAGATATATCTAAATCTAAATCTATCTCGAATAGATTTATTCCTATCCAAAGCTAATACTGATAAGGATAAATCTTGTCCAACAAGGAAACAAAATATACACCATATCTTTTCCATATCTATGCAACTCGATCAGCTCCTCGAGTTCCTTGACCTACACGGGCTCGACCCACTTTACCGGACTAGTCTCCTCGACCCACTCGAACTACTTCCTCGAGTTATATTGAGACTACACCAACAATTCTCCACCTTAGGCTTAATATCACCGCAGCTTGGCACCTCCTCTTCAGTTCGACTTCAATAGTTTGATCAGTTCTAGACAGTACTCAAACTTAGTACTTGGAACTGGCTTTGTAATCATATCCGCAGGATTATCGAGGGTGTTGACCTTGTGCAGTTCAACCTCACCAGCTACTACCACATCTATAATAAAATAGAACTTCACATTGATGTGCTTAGTTCTCTCATGATGAACATCATTCTTTGTCAGCTGCAAAGCTCCTTGATTATCACAGGAAACCTTTTTCTTTCCTTGATCAATCCTCAGTTCATTCATAAACTCGAGCAACCACAGACCTTCCTTAATCGCTTCGGTCAAGAAATGTACTCCGCCAACGTTGAAGATCAGGCAATTACCCTCTGTAGAGTAGCTCTCCAACAAATAGCAGTTCCATACAATGTGAATACAAACCCCGTCAAAGACTTCCTTGTATCCATACATCCTACAAAATCTGAGTCCACAAACCCTGCAACTGGGACCTTAAAACTTGACCCACTATCCTCGAAGACCAGACTCTTCCCAATTAGACCTCAAACATACTTGAGGACCCACTTTAGAACTGCCCAATGCTCTTTCCTAGGTTCGGCCATGAACCTACTAACCATGCCGAGAGCATAAGCAAGATCCGATCTCGTACAGACCATGGCATACATCAATGAACCAACAACTCTTGCATACAGAACACCTCTCATAAGCTCCCGTTCCTCCTCGTCGAGTTTCCCAGCAGCACTCAACTTCAAATGAGCTGCTAATGGAGTGAGCACAGACTTTACATCCTTCATTCCATACCTCTTAAGAACTTTCATCAAGTATCCCTCTTGAGATAATGTGAGTCGTCTTCGAGCTCTGTCTCGAACCATTTCCATACCCAGGATCCTTCGAGCACAATCGAGACCCTTCATCTCGAACTTCAGACTCAGAGCTTCATTTAGTTCAGTTATCCCTTGCTTATCTCAACTTTTTATCAACATATCAACTACATACAACAGTAGATAAATTTGAGTTTTCATATTATCACCTCAAAATTAAACACATAGATCGTGTTTGCATCGAACAAAGTCCTGCTGAGTCATAAACTTGTCGAACTGCCTATTCCACTTCCTCGGAGAATGTTTCAATCCATACAATAACTTCTTTAGAAGGCACACTTCCCCCTCTATCGGCTTCCTCGAAGCCCTCGGGTTATATCATAAGGATCCTTTCCTCCAGCTCTCCATGCAGAAATGCGGTCTTCATATCCAGTTGCTCTAACTCCATGTCGTACCGAGCAACTAATGACAAGATCAGCCTGATCGACCTTTGTTTCACCATTGGCGCAAACACATCGCCATAGTCCACACCTTCCCGTTGCGTGAAGCCTCGAGCAACTAGTCTAGCTTTGAATTTAACCCCAAAAACCTCATGCTTCTTCTTATAGATCCACTTACAGCTGACTATAGATTGCTTCTCCCTCGACTCGCCCACCAACTCCCAGGTGTTATTCTTCTTCAAGGAGTCCATCTCCTCCTTCATGGCATCAATCCATTTGAGCCTCTCCTTACAACTTATGGCCTCGGTATAGCTCTTCAGCTCAGTATCATCCAGCTCTACCTCTTTTGCCATAATGAAGGCGTATGCTACTACATCAGCATATCCGAAACAAGTGGGAGGTCTTATCTGCCTTCTTTCTCTATCTCTCGTGAGATTATAATCTTGAAGCGCACAAGAACCTCGAACCACCTCAGTCTCGCCATCCACCTGAGGTGCACTCTTCGACGTACTGGTCAGCTCCACCTCAATCTCAACAACTGATCTATTTCCTTCGACCTTGTCAGACTAATCCTCCGAAAGACCACCTTGTTTCTCAAGAACATTTGCTCATTCCTCGGCCCCCTTATCCAGATCTCCAACCAGCTCTTCCTTGACTGTCACATCCCTACTAATAATGTACTTTCTTATATCCGGCTCGAGACACCATAACTTGTACCCTTTCACTCCTTCGGGGTACCCGATAAATATGCATTTTAATGCCCTCCTCCCAAGCTTATCTTGTTTGACGTTCGCATAAGCCACTGATATGTGCGTAATTTGCACTGTTTTTGGAATATGAATTGAATGATTTGATGAGGATAAGATGCACAAATCACACACATATCTATTCTTTTCATTGATTTTCCTTCACTTGGTGTTCTAGAGTTGTTTTGAGTGTGCAGGGCATGAAAAGTGTTAGAAATTCGAGTTTTGGAGCTAAATTGAGGCTTTGGCCGAAGCAAATCCCGTTTCGGATGCATATGTCCCGTTAGGGACAGGAAAACACAAAATTTACCGAAAATTTGAGGCCGGTCCCATTCGGGACCAAGGCTCGGAAGGCAGCTGTGGCATTCGGGATATGTCATTTTGGCATGAATTCGAGGATATTGAGACGAGAGGCTGTAGCCAATCCCGCTTGGGATGGAACCGTCCCGTTCGGGACGGGTCAGGATTCTTTGACTTTTTCATTCGATCCATCCCGCGCGGGATGGATATTTATAAAGAGAGATTTCGTTCGGGATATATCTGTTGGGCTGCGGATTTCTCAACTATAAAAGGCCAAGGGATGTTACAAAGTAAGGGTTCGACTTTTGAAAACCCTAGAGAGAATAAGGCACGAGATTGAAGCGATTTTCACGTCTCCAAGCTGGGAATCGAAGGTGGAAGGAGGGATTCGAAGCTAGATTTGAAGATTCATCATTAAAATCCTAAGCTTTCTTATTCTCCTTTCTCTTCCATGATTTACTTTGGGATGTTGACGTTTTTCATTGTATTCATGAGTAGCTAAACTCATTGTTGAGGATTTGGATGTGATTGGGATTGATTTGAATATTGTTTGGATTTGAGTAATTGAATTTTCAAGGGTTTGATTGTTATTGTGAATTTGAATTTGTGTTCCTTTCATGATTGATCACCATGTGTTGGAAAGTATGCCTCAATGAACTAACTTGATAGGTTTGTTGATTAGAGGGGCTTGCAATAATAATTAGGTGTTGTTTCATTTAGAAGATAGGTGAATTGGCATCTAGGTTATTAAATTCTTGAGCTTTTGGGAGTTAATTGAGATTAACATACCTAGACTTAGGTTGAAATTGAGATTAATATACGGTTGTTACACCGGTACTAAGGGTAATGACTAGAGTTATGTGAATTGACCCAACTCAACTTATTGAAATTGTTTCGTAAAGTTAGAAAATCCAAGCATATTCATAATCTACCCCAATCCATCCTACATTCCTCGACTACTCTCTCTCTGGTAATCTCAAGAAAGTTGATTAGCATTTATTTACTTGTTACATTAATCTTTAGAATTCTAAGTAGTTTAAAATTGATCTTTCAAAACCATTTTTATCGCGTCTAGATATTAGGTTCCAAAATCAATCCCTTTTACTTAAACAACAGGCGAATTGAGTCTTCGTGTTCGATAATTTTTACTTGATAAAAAAATACTGCATCAGCCACGCAACCAAAAGCTCTAAGGTTGCTAAAGTTCGGAAGATGACCAAACCATATTTCTTCTGGTGTCTTGAAACATAGTGCAGTCGAGGATCACCAGTTGATCAAATAAGCTGCAGTAGTCACTGCTTCTGCCCAGAACAACTTGGGTAACTTCACACTGAACAACATGCACCTCGTTCTTTCCAGCAACATCCGATTGTACCTCTCCGCCAATCCGTTCTGTTGAGGTGTTCCCACCACTGTTTTGTGCCTTGCAATACCTTGCTTCGAACAGTACCTCTCGAACTCCTTCGAGCAATACTCAAGGATATTGTCAGTTTGTAGCATTTTCACCTTCCTTTCAGTCTAATTTCGATCAGAACTTTCCACTTCTTGAAGGTCTATAAAGCATCACTCTTATTCTTCAAGATGTAGACCCACACCTTCCTTGAGTGATCATCAATGAGGCTCATGATGTACCTCGCTGCTCCATTCGAACTGACCCTAGAAGGTCCCCATAGATCTGAGTGGATGTAGTCCAGAGTTCCTCGAGCTCTCTATTGACCTACTCCGAACTTTACCTGGTGAGATTTCTCATAGATGCAATTCTCACAGAAATCTAAATCTCTGATATTATCTCCGAGCAATAGATCTTGCTTCGATAACTCCTACAGCCCCCTCTCACTAACGTGACCGAGTCGCTTGTGCCACAGTACTGACTTGTCAACCGTCACTATCGAAGCCACCCCAATCACCGTGCTCCCCATCAGAGTGTATATTCTATTTCCTCGAGCTCTTTTCATCTAGACCAGGGATCCTTTGCAAACCTTCAAAGTCCTAGCTTCCATCTTGATCGTGTAACCCAGTTTTTCGAGCATCCCCAAAGAGATCAAATTTCTCTTAAGCTCCAGAACATACCTTACACCTCGAAGTACCCTTTCTGTATTATTGTGCATCTTAATCTTCATAGATCCCATTCCAACTACCTTGCATGATTTATTGTTACCCAGAAGAACACTCGAGTTCTCCTGCTCCTCGAACCCTTCGAGCCATGACTTATTAGGTGTCATGTGGAATGTACAACCAGAATCCAATATCTATTCCCTCTCCGAGCGTGCATTCAAAATCACCAATGCCTCTCCAGAGTCATATTCCTGCTCAGCAATAGCTACATCCGCCTGCTGCTTCGTCTGCCTCTCTGGACAATCTCTCTTGATGTGTCCCTCCTTTAGGCAAAGAAAGCACTTGACCGTCGACTTCGCCTTTGGTTGTGGCCTTGACCTCGACCTTGAAATTCCCCTGTTGGAGTTCCTCATCTCTGGTCTTCCTCGAGCCGCTCTAGCCACAAGGCCTTCTCCATGAGAGTTCTCTCGCTCCTCGTTCTTCTCATTTAACTCCTTCAAACTTAGAGCTGACTAAACCTCATCCATGGTCAATGACTCTCTTTCATACATTAAGGCTTCCTTGAAATTCGAATAAATCTTTGGCAGCGCGCTCAACAACATCAACGCCTTACCCTCATCACCTATCGCCACATCGATATTTGCCAGATCGAAGGTCAACTTATTAAACTCGTCGAGCTTCTCGTTGATCGGTCTTCCCTCTTGCATCTTAAATGAATACAACGACTGTTTAAGATAGAGCCGATTTGCTAGGGACTTATTCATATATAAGGATTCGAGTTTGGCTCATACTTCCGTTGCCGTCTTCTCCTTCGACACCTTCCTCAACACCGTGTCTACGAGACTCAAAATCAGTGCACTATGCGCCTTCGCCAGTGTATCTTTCTTTTGTTGCTCCATTATCATGTCGGGTAACCCAACCTCTCCCTTCTAGACACCGTCCAAACCTTGCTGCACGGATGATAACTCACATAAAGAGTTATCTTTTGATCTCTTTTTATGAACTTTAGATATTGTTTTGAATAAGATGCTTAGCAATCGAAGTGCTTTTTGCTTGTTTATGTTCATTTACGAATTAAGTCATAGTATTTTAAGTCGTGCAAGCTTTAATAAGTTTTTGCAAGCATTTGGTGAAGTTTTGACCAGGTTTTGGATGCTAGAGCTTCACTGCCGCATGCTGATAAAAGATATGCTCGAGCTTGAGAAACGCATGATCAGAAGGAAAGAAACTTTCTCTCTCCGGGACCACTCAAAGACAAGGATAAAGGTCCTTTTTGATCATGTCTGTTGAGAAGACAGGTGGCACTGAAGGAAGCCGATCCTCTGTCTGAAGGAAACAATGACATCTGCACACGTGGATGTATCATGGAAAAAGGAAGAAAATCAACGGCTATGAAAAAGAATTTATGAATCAAAAGGCTTGGCAATTTTATTGAACAATAACAAGAATTTTCAGAGCAGCACGAACAGAGAGTAGAGGTGCAGAGAGAGAGCTTGCAGAAGAAGCAACCAGAGCACGAAGGATCATCTTCTATAGTTTGATTTTAGATTTTCAAGCTGTATTTCTAAATGATGAATGATCTTATGCTCTTATCTCTTTTATTTCCGAGTATGAACTAATCTCATTTACACTTGGGTTGTGGAACAAAGTACCATTTGCTTGAATATATGTTAGAGTCAAGTTTTGCATGACTGAACTTATCTTTAATCCTGTTTTCAACCGTTTCTTGAGCACGACAGTGAATGGAAACCCATCACCTATGGAGACTGAAAGGTGAAATAGGCCGAGGGGATTTTAGATAATTGTGTTAACTTCATAGACATATGAGAAAATACAACTTAAACGAGCTTAGCTTCATATCGCCATCATCAAATCACTGAGAGAAGAATAGACATATGAATCTTTGTGAGAGGGTGTAGATCTAGTAGAACGACAGTTTGCTAGGCAGAATTAGAAAAAGTTCTAAGGTTCAGAGAATTGCGAGACATAAACTCTAGCATATCAGATAGCAGTGGTGCATTGTATTTCACAACCCGAGTGTGTTTTCCGGTACTTGTGAATCCATTTATAATATTTATGCTTATTTTGTGGAACGAGGAAATACTACTGATCATAGCTTTAATAGGAATCATAGTTTATGCATATTTATGTTTTGAGTAGAAGTTAGAAGCAACAACTCTTGATTTACAAACAATTCTTAGTGCACGATTTAGACAATCACTCCCTTGGGTTCGATATCTGCTCTCACTTGACTATATTACTTGTGGACTGTGTATACTTGCACATTGGTTATGTAGTCACACTATAGCACACAACAAGTTTTTGGCGCCGTTGCCGGGGAGAGATTAAATTTAAATCTGAATGCTTTTGATTTGTTTGAGTATTATATTATATGATCGATCTGATTGTGGAAACTAATCATTTTCATGATGCAGGGAGATCAGTAGTTTATGAGTGAAAAGATTGTAAGAGAACTATTTCCATTTGATCCAGAAATTGAGAGGACTTTTAGAAGAAATAGAAGGAAACAGAAAGTTAGAAAGATAGCTGAAGAATAACCAGAGAGGAACATTGATGATAAGGATAGAATCATCAGAACCCTCATGGCACCAAGGTTTACTGATTTTGATCCTGGGGTAGTGAGACCTGAAGTGCAGGCACAACACTTTGAGCTAAAGCCTGTGATGTTCCAGATGTTACAGAGTTTGGGGCAATTTAGTGGGCTAGCTACAGAAGATCCTCACCTTCACTTGAAATTATTTCTGGAAATCTGTGATAATTTCAAGCTGCAAGGAGTAACAGCTGAGGCATTGAGGATGCGATTATTTCCCTTCTCCTTGAGGGATAGTGCAAAAACATGGCTTACAAATTTGACACTAGGGTCTGTTACAACTTGGAATGAGCTTGCTGAAACTTTTCTGATTAAATACTTTCCTCCTACTAGGAATACAAGGTGTAGAAATGCTATTATGTCTTTCAAACAGGAATGTGATGAATCAGTTAGTGAAGCATGGGAAAAGTACAAAGAATTGCTGAGAAGGTGTCCAAATCATGGAATTCCTTATGGTATGCAGATAGAGATCTTTTACAATGGGTTACTTGGGAACTCCAGGATGATGATCGATGTCACTGCAGGGGGAGCCCTGTTGGATAAAACTTACAATGAAGCTTGTGAAATCTTAGACAAGATAGCTGCAAACAACTATCTGTGGGCTACTTCTAGAGCAGCAGCTGTAACTACTCCAAAAGTTGTAGGGGTCCCAGAAGTGGATCCTATTCAGGTTCTTACTGCACAAATGGAAGCTCTGGGGGCAACCATGAAAAATATAGAGAAAAACACCAGTCAAGCTATGGTTTCCCAGATGTCTAATGAAACTGCAATGGTCCTGAGTTGTATTTATTGTGGGGAAGGACATCAATTTGAGGAATGCCCTTCAAATCCAGCATCGGTGTGCTATATGGGAAACAGGCCTCAGCAGTACCAGGGAAACAATAACCCATACTCAAACACTTATAACCCAGGGTGGAGGAACCATCCTAATCTTTCATGGTCTAGGCAGGGAAATCAAAATGCTGGAACACGGGACCAGCATAATAACTTTAACAAAGGTGGATACAATCAGTATAACCAGCAGCAAAACAATCCACAACAGAGTGGTCAGCATCAAAGTTTAGAAGCACCACCTCAGAAACCTGAGAAATCCATGGAAGATATGATGAAGGAATTTATGGCTAAGAATGAGATGAGATTGAAACGTCAAGATGCTTTGATACAGAGCCAAGCCTCCTCATTAAGAAACCTGGAGGTACATATGGGGCAGT
The DNA here is from genome assembly GCA_026898455.1 of Plectranthus barbatus. Taxonomy (NCBI): domain Eukaryota; kingdom Viridiplantae; phylum Streptophyta; class Magnoliopsida; order Lamiales; family Lamiaceae; genus Plectranthus; species Plectranthus barbatus. The sequence goes on from JAPKLW010001576.1 coordinate 117,362, forward strand.
TAGCTAATGATATCAGGAACAGACCACAAGGGGGTTTGCCTAGCAATACAGAGAACCCTAGAGGGGGAAATGAGCAGTGTAAAGTGGTAACCCTGAGAAGTGGGAGACAAATTGATGAGATACCTACAGAAGCACAGCAGCAAAAGGAAGGGTCATCTGAGAATGAGGAACATGTTGGAACTAAGACCCAGAGGGAAGGAAAAGCACTTGTCAAAGAGTCGTATCCAGTAATCAACGAGGAGTTGGTGAACCAAGAGAAACCTGTTGATCCCCCTGAAGGAAATGTGCTAAACAGCAAAAGGAAATCAGTGGAAGATGACCGCAGTTTACCTCAACCACCATACCCTGTCAGATTCAAAAAGCATAAGGAAGAGGAGCAGTTCAAAAAGTTCCTGGACATGCTTAAGAAAATTCACATCAATGTACCTTTGGTAGAAGCTCGGGAACAAATGCCAACTTATGTAAAATTTCTGAAGGACATTTTGACTAAAAAGAAAAGGCTGAAGGAGTTTGAGACCGTGTCTCTGTTTGAGGAAGTTAGTGGACCTTTAAGGAGGCAAATTCCAGCAAAATTAAAGGATCCAGGAAGCTTCACCATTCCCTGCTCAATTGGGGGAAGGGATGTAGGAAGAGCATTATGTGATCTTGGAGCTAGTGTGAACTTGATGCCACTCTCCATTTTTAACAAGCTGGGTATTGGAGGAGCAAGGCCAACAACTATCACTCTGCAGCTTGCAGACAGATCAACTGTTCATCCAGAGGGAAAGATTGAAGATGTACTTGCTAGAGTGGATAAGTTCATTTTCCCTGCAGACTTTATCATTCTAGACTATGAAGCTAATAGAGAAGTACCCATTATCCTGGGGAGACCTTTCTTAGCTACAGGGAGAACATTGATTGATGTGGAAAAAGGGGAATTGATTATGAGAGTTCATGAAGAATAGGCTACTTTTAACCTGTATAACACCATGAAGTTGCCAGATGATTCGGAAGACTGTTTCACCATTGGAATTTTGGAATCAGTGATAGCGGAGCATGTAGAAGGATTGCAACAGGATGAATGTGAGAATGAAGACATGACAGAGGAAAATGCTGTAACATGGGTTGAGCATGGTGCAAAGTTTGGGGGGTACAAGGCTAATTTTGAATCCCTGGATCTTATGAACAGAGAGCAGAAGGAACCAAAGTCTTCACTTGAAGATCCCCCTGAACTAATACTTAAGCCTCTGCCAAATCACTTAAAATATGTGTATCTGGGAGAAGCAGACACTCTGCCTGTGATAATTGCCTCTAATTTGAAAGATGAGGATGAACAGAAGCTGATGCACATGCTTAGGAAACATAAACAGGCAATTGGGTGGACTATATCTGATATTAAGGGAATAAGCCCTACAATCTGTATGCATAAGATATTGTTGGAAGATGGGATTAAGAACTCAGTGCAGCCACAAAGAAGGCTCAACCCCAACATGAAGGAAGTTGTGAAAAAGGAAATCATCAAATGGTTGGATGCTGGGATCATTTTTCCTATTTCAGACAGTTCATGGGTGAGCCCAGTGCAATGTGTACCCAAGAAAGGAGGAGTTACTGTGGTACAGAATGAAAAGAATGAGATGATAGCCACAAGGACAGTTTCTGGGTGGAGGATCTGCATAGATTATAGGAAGTTGAATGATGCCTCCAGAAAGGATCATTTTCCATTACCTTTTGTAGATCAAATGCTGGACAGATTGGCTGGTCAGGATTACTATTGCTTTTTGGATGGATATTCTGTATATCATCAGATTGCCATAGCTCCAGAACATCAAAGTCTAACTACAATTACCTGTCCTTTTGGGACCTTTGCATTTAGAAGAATGCCATTCGGTTTCTGCAATGCTCCAGCAACCTTTCAGCGTTGCATGATATCCATATTTTCTGAAATGATTGAGAATGGGTTGGAAGTGTTTATGGATGACTTTTCAGTCTTTGGGAAGGATTTTAATACATGTCTAGGAAATCTTGAACGAGTACTGCAGTTATGTGAGAAGTCACAGTTGGTCTTAAACTGGGAGAAATGTTGTTTCATGGTACAGCAAGGGGTAGTACTAGGGCACAAGATTTCAAACAAAGGCATTGAAGTTGACCCTGCAAAAATTGAAGTAATAGATAGAATGCCAATTCCAGGGTCAGTTAAGGCAGTTAGAAGCTTTTTAGGTCATGCAGGCTTTTATAGGAGGTTCATTAAGAACTTTTCTAAGATAGCGAAGCCACTATCTGAGCTGTTGGAACAAGACAGAAAGTTTGATTTTAGCAGTGACTGCATGAGGGCATTTGAGAAACTGAAAGCTGCCCTTGTTACAGCCCTTGTAATGCAACCACCAGATTGGGATGAACCCTTTGAACTAATGTGTGATGCAAGCAATTATGCAGTTGGGGCAGTATTAGGGCAGAGAAAGGATAAAGTCTTCTGGTCTATTTACTGTGCTAGCAAAACTATGGATGGTGCACAGAAGAATTATACCACTACAGAAAAAGAGTTGTTAGCTGTAGTGTTTGCTTTTGACAAGTTTAGATCCTATCTGGTGGGAGCCAAAGTTATTGTATTCACAGATCATTCAGCAATAAAGTACTTGATGGCTAAGAAAGATGCAAAACCAAGGCTCATCAGATGGATACTTCTCCTGCAAGAATTCGATTTGGAGATCAAAGATAGAAAAGGGACAGAAAACCAAGTTGCTGATCATCTTTCGAGGTTGGAAAATCCATTTGGAGTGGATGACACAGTACAAATTAATGTTGCTTTTCCAGATGAGCAACTTTTGTCATGCAAAGAAGAAGATGCACCCTGGTTTGCAGATATTGCAAATTATCTTGCTACAGGCCAAAAACCATATGGTATGCATGGACAGCAGCTGAAGAGGTTCCTGCATGATTCCAAGTACTATTACTGGGATGACCCAACCTTATACAGATTAGGCCCTGATCAGATTTTTAGAAGGTGTATCCCAGATTATAAAATTTCAGATATTCTGAATGAATGCCATGCTTCAGCATATGGGGGGCATTTTGGGGGACAGAGGACAGCTGCTAAAGTGTTACAATCAGGATTTTACTGGCCAGGAATTTTCAAAGATGCTTTTGAGTTCGTAAAGAACTGTGATAGATGCCAAAGGGTAGGAAATTTGCCAGCTAAGAGTGCTATGCCTCTGAACAACATTGTTGAAGTTGAACTTTTTGATGTGTGGGGTATGGACTTCATGGGGCCCTTTCCACCCTCTTTTGGAAATGAGTATATCCTGTTAGCAGTCGATTATGTTTCTTGTTGCGTAGAAGCTTGTGCTTGTGCTCACAATGATGCTGCCACTGCAATCAAATTTCTGCACAAAAACATTTTCACAAGGTTTGGAACTCCAAGGGCAATCATCAGTGATGAGGGGACTCATTTCATTAATAAGAGCTTGGCTACTCTTCTTGCCAAGTACAACATTAATCACAAGGTCTCAACTGCTTATCATCCACAGACCAATGGATTAGCTGAGTTGTCAAATAGAGAGGTTAAGAGTGTTTTGGAAAAGGTGGTGAACACCACAAGGAAGGACTGGTCTAAACATCTGGATGATTCGTTGTGGGCTTACAGGACAGCCTATAAGACACCTTTGGGGATGTCTCCTTATAGGATTGTCTTTGGAAAAGCTTGTCATTTGCCCCTGGAAATGGAGCATAAGGCATTTTGGGCCACAAGGAAACTAAATCTTGATCCTAAGTCAAGTGGGGAAAAGAGGATGCTGCAGCTCAATGAATTGGAAGAATTGAGGATTCAAAGCTATGAGAATGCAAAAATTTACAAGGAAAAATTGAAAAGATGGCATGATAGCAAGATTGTAAACACACATTTGGAAGAAGGGCAACAAGTTTTACTTTTCAATGCTAGACTGAGGTTGTTTCCTGGAAAACTTAAATCCAGGTGGTTAGGGCCTTTCACTTTGGTAAAAATTTACCCTCATGGAGCTGTGGAGCTGAAAGATGAAGGCACAGGAGATACGTTCAAAGTCAATGGACAGAGAGTCAAACAATATCATGAAGGGGGATGGAGCAAGCTGAAGGATTCTTCCAAGTTAGATGAACCTTAAAGTGAGGTAACCTAAGCCATCATGAGGATTAGATGAAGCATGTGGTGATGGCTTAGGATATTTTAATTCTGCATTTATTTTCTGCCTAGTTAAATTTAAATTTGCTATGAATAAATCTTAGGAATAGTTGAATGCTACAGCCTGTTAGTAGCATGATTATTGAGTCCTACTTCGTTGTCTTTTAATTTCATGCAGTAGACTTAATATTTTATTTGATAATAGTTTGTTGAGTGTTTATAATTTAGTCCATAGAATCAGTTCGTAAAAATAAAAAGAAAGACAAATAGTGATTTTGGAAATTTGAGGATAGGGATTACACACATAGCCGTTGAGGACAGAGAGTGCGGTTATCCCTAGGAATGACGGTTTAGGAAAGTAACCTTTTTGAATTGAAAGGAAAGGGTGGGTCTAATCAAGGGAAGTTGAAGGGTTTCCTTATTTCTAAATGTTTATTTTTGCTTTAAGTGGGGTTATTTATATATTGTACGTATTGTGGCACAATTTCAAAAACACTCCGACTATAGCAAATTTGGCAGAGGAAACCGGGAAACTTTATGCATAAATCAAGTCGTGTGTGTCAAATAACAGGTACAATTTCTTGTTCACTTTTGTTTCTTACCTGTGGGTGTTCAAATTATGTCTTGAACTTGGTTTCCTGCATTCTTGTTTGATACTGCAACAAAGAATGGCTGGTATGTCTGTGTCCTTGAAATTCTTGGTGAACTGCTATCTGTGCATTACATTCAAACTCTTTGTCCGCATGATTTTTGAACCCATCACTTTGATTAGAGAAATGTTTTTTTAGTTTTGGTTTCTGTGATCATTGCGAGTAGCATGCAGTAGTTCTGACAAGATATTATGACAGATCTATGTTAGGGCTCAAGATAACTTTAAAAACTTTAAACTGGTGTTTGATTTACTGCATGAAACTTTGAGTGAACTCAAAGTTTGGGGGTGAACATGTTGATTTGAAAAGAAATTTTGAGTTGTTCTTGGAAAATTTGGGTCTGATATTTGCATTTTGTAGAGTTGAACATGAGGACGAAGCAAAGTGGGAAGAAGAGACTAGGGATGGAAATTGAGTCCCCTGTGGCGACCCCTGAAAAGGCGAGCCCAGCTCCATCAAAATCCAAGAATGCTAAGAAGGCAAGGAGGCCGGAGCCTACTCAACCATTGAGGAGGTCAAGCAGGGCTGCTGTCTCATTTATGGCCCAGAGGAACGCAAAGTTACCGCCCACTAGTGCAGAGAACCCAGTAGAAATTCCCGATGAGCCAGCCAAAAAGCCAAAGACTGTGGGTATCAAGTCTAAGCAAGGGAATCTAATGGATTTGGTTGATGCAGCCACATCTTAGCTGGACCGTTAAATGGTAAAGAATCCCGCGAAGGAAACCATTGTTGAAGAGCAAGAAGATGAGGAAACCGAGGTAGAAGAAAGTGCAGATGGCCAGTCTGATGAGCCAGAGGCAGAGCAAGAAGATGCGGAAACCGAGGTAGAAGAAAGTGCTGATGGCCAGTCTGATGAGCCAGAGGCAGAGCAAGAAGATGAGGAAACAGAGGTAGAAGCAAGTGAGGATGGCCAGTCTGAAGAGCCGGAAAATGAACACGAAACAGATAAATCAGAGGGTAATGCTACCAGTACAAAGGAAGTAGAAACTGAGAAGGAAGTAAATGTTGAAGAGGAAGCCACTGGAGATAATGCTACTGCACCAAAGAAGCAAGCAACCACATCTAGTGGGAAGTCCGCGAGGAAGGACAAGGCAGCCGTACCTGAGCAAACTTCAGCTTCTAAGAAGCGAAAGAGAGTTGAACCTGTCGAAGATGACAAGGGTGTTGTGAGAAATAGGGAAATCGGGAGGCGTGTAAAGAAAGTTGCCATTAAGGAAACAAAAGCAAGGAAGAAAGAGATACAACGTGGCAAGGCCAAGGTTGTCGAGTTGTCCGCAGAAGAGATTGATCGAATTCCAAAATTTTCATCCAAGCTCCATCAGAAAAGAATGCACGAGCTTGCAAGTCGCAAGTTTAATATGGAAAGGGGATTCAAGGATCTGTCTAAACTGCCTGCCGAATTACTTCGAAGTGTTGAACAACAAGGATGGGAACCATTCGTGGTGATGCAGCCTGCGCCAATCATTGCTCTTTTCCGCAAATTCTATGCTAATTGTGAGCAGTCCACAGGGGTGGACTATGAACTTTGAGCAATTGTCAGAGGGAAGGAAGTATTACTGAACCCAAGGACGGTCCACGTTGTTTATGGAACACATCGACCGCAGCCAGATACTTTTATGGATTTACTGAACACAGTGACAAGGGAGCAACTTGATGAAGCTCTAGGTGTAGTGTCCGTGCCAGGAGCTTGATGGGTAGATGAGACCAAAGACAACCTGTCTGCTCTGGCCAGTTTTCTCACAATCGAGGCCAACACCTGGATTCACTTCCTGAGGAATCGGATCAGTTCTACAACTCGCAATACCCTGGTTGGCCAAGAAAGAATCTTGATGGTGGCAGCCATTGTGAAAGGAGATCCAATCGACATCGCTCCCTTTATCATCGATTCCATCATTGCTCAAGCATCAAAGAAAGAGGGACCACTTTTCTGTCCCTTGCTAATTTCTGAACTTTGTAAGCGTGCAGGAGTGCCTTTTCACTTGGATGAGCCGCGGAGCATTGCTAAGAGCTATTTTAACATTCCTTACCTGACAAAAAGGCATGCTCAAGCCCAGGCTCATGCCCAAGGAGAAGCAACTGCTACAGATGGTGTGGCAATGGACGCTTTGCAAAAGGAGTTGTCTGTGATCAAGGCCAAACAGGTGAAGTTGCTGAGAGGATTTCGAATGATGCACAAGGTTTTACTGAAGATCAAGGCTCAAACTAACCGACTGGTGCAAAGGAAGGGTGGCCGTGGAAAGAAGCTGAAAGTTGTTGGAAGCTCAGCATGATGACCAGGGTTCCCTCTAATCTTTATCTCTGTCTTGCAAAAAAAAATTTAATTTTCATATGTTTCTGTTATTTCTGTTTATGGGTGTTAGTTGATAGTTTTTGATGAATTAGTTGTCGACCTCTCATGCTTGTTTCATGTTAAAGCATGACTGTCTTTTGTTGTTTTATAATATTAGATTCTAAGACCAGTCGTTCATTCTCCTTTTGCCTGATGATGTTTCCTTTTTCCTCATTCTTTTCTCTGCATGTGTGGTTGTAATGTTGATTGCTGAGAGTCAATCCTCGTTTTCTTTCATTGTTTAACCTTATACATAATATCACGATTTACAGTTCAAAGTTTGACCAAAAAAAAAATTGTTTTTGAATAAATTTGATATGCTAGACATGAGCTTGAGCTTAGCTAGTACTATGTCTTGAATTTCATTTTATGAAATGTCATCTACCCTAAGTTCAATCTTGGTCGATATGAATTAGGTCTAAGCGCCCCATTTAATGATGATTAAGGTCGTTGCTTGATCTTTGTGCCTTCAGAAGATTTCTCTTGCTATGATTCAAAAATTCCCTTTTGCACCTAGATTTTAACTTAAGCCCTTTTTCTTGTTTTGACCTACTTCATGTTTAGCCACAGTCCAAACACGTCCCAGTCTAGAGGGTTGTTCCGATCTAATTCTACTTTAACATTGAGGACAATGTTTTGTTTAAAGTTTGTGGGGTGTCACTTCTGGCCGAAGTGTCAGCTTGTTACCCTTGTAAAAAAAAGAGATAAAAAAAAAGAGAAAGGCATTTTTGGCCTAAATAAAGTAAAAAAAAAAAAAAGAAGAGAGAATAGGCAGCTGTGTTAGCCTGTAAATTTTTAGAGCTAACTCCCTCATTGTTTGTTTGGGATTTAGCCGAAGTGTGATAGTGATCGCAAATAGTTAAAAAAAATAGAGGTTATAGAAGGAAGAACTGAAATAAATTCAAGGGTAGAATAAGAAGGACAACACCTCTAGACTTGAAGTCACTCTTTCCAAACTTTCTCACCTTGAATCGTGGCCTAACATTAGAAGCTTTCAAAGTCCTTTTGATCTAAGTGTGGTGTGAAGCTTATTAGTTGAGAACAAGAGAGGATGATTGGGTAGGAAAATAAACATGGCATTGATGAGCATTGAATCTTGAATATGTAGTTAAAGTGAAGCTCAGCTCTGTTTTAGCTATCTAGAAATCTGATTTTCTCTTCGGACAGCTTTGGATTGTGAGATTAGATTAATATATCTTGTTAAACTTTGCAAAGAACGAGGACTGAAGTTGAGCAATCAAAAGAACTACTACTCATTCTTTCTTTTTAAATTTTTGCTGAAGGCTTCATAAATAAGTAGATGAACTATTCTAGCTTATTGCTTGCAAAATTTACTTTTGGTCTAGTTTGTTTTTGTTGCTTGAGGACAAGCAACATCTTAAGTTTGGGGGGTGATAACTCTCATAAAGAGTTATCTTTTGATCTCTTTTAATGAACTTTAGATGTTGTTTTGAATAAGATGCTTAGCAATCGAAGTCCTTTTTGCTTGTTTATGTTCATTTACGAATTAAGTCATAGTATTTTAAGTCGTGCAAGCTTTAATAAGTTTCTGCAAGCATTTGGTGAAGTTTTGACCAGGTTTTGGATGCTAGAGCTTCACTGCCGCATGCTGATAAAAGATATGCTTGAGCTTGAGAGACGCATGATCAGAAGGAAAGACACTTTCTCTCTCCGGGACCACTCAAAGACAAGGATAAAGGTCTTTTTTGATCTTGTCTGTTGAGAAGACAGGTGGCACTGAAGGAAGCTGATCCTCTGTCTAAAGGAAACAATGACATCTGCACACGTGGATGCATCATGGAAAAAGGAAGGAAATCAACGGCTATGAAAAAGAATTTATGAATCAAAAGGCTTGGCAATTTTAGAGAACAATAACAAGAATTTTCAGAGCAGCACGAACAGAGAGTAGAGGTGCAGAGAGAGAGCTTGGAGAAGAAGCAACCGGAGCACGAAGGATCATCGTCTATAGTTTGATTTTAGATTTTCAAGCTGTATTTCTGAATGATGAATGATCTTACGCTCTTATCTCTTTTATTTCCGAGTATGAACTAATCTCATTTACACTTGGGTTGTGGAACAAAGTACCATTTGCTTGAATATATGTTAGAGTCAAGTTTTGCATGACTGAACTTATCTTTAATCATGTTTTCAACCGTTTCTTGAGCACGACAGTGAATGGAAACCCATCACCTATGGAGACTGATAAGCTCATTTTTCTAGTCTCTTATCGCATTGTTTTTCTTTTCTTTTATGAATTTTAGTTTGTTTTCTTTAATGGAGAACCCGTACCGAAAGCAGAAGATATTCAAAGGAACAGTCACTACTTCTTCCACTAATGGAATCTGAGCTAATGGAGTATGTCATTTGAAACATCTTTGAATTATATTTCCAACGCAATTGGAATCGGATCAATCAGAGTTCGGACGCGAAAGTTATGGCCAAAACTGTGAGACTGCGTAGATGGGTCGGAAGTGGAGGAAACGTCTCTGTTTTGACCGAAATGAAGACATCTCGGCCGGGCCAAATTCTCTATCTCGGCCATGGCAAGGGCTATCTCGGCCGAGACAGACTATTTTGGTGAGATATTGCGAGATTTTCACATATTTTGGGCGATAATTGCTTGGGGAACATGATATATGATGAGTCAACCAATTCATAGAGGTGTGCAACACGATAAAGTAGAATGGAGTCCCCCAAGACATCATCAGGATGAGACTGTTCTCGTTCTCACTCAGAGACGAGGCGCGATCTTGGTAAGCTGGGCTTGATAAAAGCCAAATTGGGACATGGGAGGAGCTGCGAGCAGCATTCCTCAGCAACTACTTCCCACCGAGCCTGTTGCTGAAAAGGAAAGCTGCCATCACCACATTCAAGCAGCTCTATGATGAGTCACTGCATGAAGCCTCGAAGAGGTACAAGGAGCTCCTGCGACTCTGTCCTGGACATGGAATTGATCTCGAGATGCAGGTCTGCCACTTTTATGAAGGTTTGAACCCTCACATGAAGGAATTGGTGGATGCATCTGCTGGCGGGATCTTGATGAAGAAAAGTGGAGCAGAAAGTTCTAGGCTTCTAGCAGACATGGCACTGAACAGCCACCAATGGCCTACTGAGAGACAGATTCCAGTCAAAGTTGTTGAGGCCAAGACAAAATTCGATGTGGTCGTGGAGGTGAAGAAGCTCCGAGAGGAAATTGAGAAGCTGGGGACCACAAAGGTTGCTGCCAATCCTACTGAGCCAAGAATGGCAATTGTACCGGTGGAGGCTGAATACATCAACCGAGGAGCAAGCAGTTCATCTGGAACTGCAGGAACGGAGGTAAATTACATAGGGGGTGGTTATCACAATAACTACCGAGGTAATCAGGGGTATCACTACAACCATGGGCGATCACACCCTGGTTTTTCTTATGCTAACCCCACTATTGCAGAGCACTCTCCACCTGGTTTTGATGTAGGTACAGGAGGAGAAATCGTGGAGAGAAAGAATTTCGTGCTAGAGGAAACACTTGAGAAATTCATAAGGAGCTCAGACAACAGATTCGACAAGGTGGAGAACGAAGTCAAAGGGATGGCTACTCACATGCAACTGATGACGAAGCATCTGGAAATGATGGACACCCAATTGAGTCAGATTTCTGCCACCTTGGGAAATCAGCACAAACCGGGGCAACTTCCGAGCATGACGGAAAAAAATCCAGCAAGGGAAAAGTCAGTCAATGCCATCTCGCTTCGATCTGGAAGGAGATATGAAGGTCCGAGCAACCCGGAAGGAGGATTGAATGAATCAGAGGAGGAAAATCCCGTGGAAGACCGCTCTGTCTCGGCCGAGATGGATTCCATCCCGGTCGAGGCAGAGGGAAGCAGGATGGCCGAGGCGGAGTGTGAACCGACCGAGATAGAGCAATCCAGCCAGGCTGAGACAAGCCAAGAATGGTCTGGGCAGAAGCAAGGCAGGATGGCCGAGTCAGCCACATCCCGATCAAAACAGAAGCCCAGACTGGGAGAGAAAGAGAAGGAGGAAAGAAGAGTTGAGCCGGTTGCTCCCATGCCCTTCCCACAGAGATTCGCGAAAAAGAGGGAAGATTCTAAATTCAAAAATTTTGTTGAAAATTTAAAAAAGGTAAATATTAACATACCTCTTGTTGAAGCTCTCAGGGAGATACCGGGATACATGAAGTTCTTAAGGAGGCTGATGAGCGAGAAGAAGCAGTTCGTGGAGAATGAAACTGTAAGGATCCATGAGGAATGCAGTCTACTCCTACAGAAGCAGATCCCGATCAAGAGGTCTGACCCAGGATGCTTCTCGATACCTATCGAGATTGGAGGCAAAGAGTTCCAGAATGTGCTATGTGACACCGGGGCAAGCATCAACCTGATGCCCTGGTCCATCTACAAGAAGCTGGAAATCGGAGAGATGAGAGCCACTACAATTACTCTTCAGATGGCGGACCGATCTGTGTCCAAGCCAAAAGGTATCGTAGAGGACGTTCTTATTAGAGTTGGTCATCTTATTTTTCCTGCAGATTTCGTTATCCAAGACATGAAGGAAGATGCCAACACTCCAATGATCCTGGGAAGAGAGTTCCTCGACACAGTTGGTGTCTTGATCGACTGCAAGAAGGGGGAGATCACACTGAGAGCGAATGAAGAGTTTGTAACCTTCTGCATAGATAAGAACAAGAGGAAAGGGGAGTGCAACCGGATCACTACTGCTGAAGAAGAAGAAGAAGAAGAGCAAGAAGGAGACGAGACACCGGAGGAAGAAGAAGAAGCCATCCGGTGGGAACGAGGAAATGAGTCAATGAAATTGGCAATTAAGCTGCCTCCTTCCGAGTACACCACCGTCATAAGAAATTGGAAAGTCTTCATGATAGACTCAAGGGGTCGACGAGTCTGGACTCGACCGCCTTGGTGAGCTGGAAGCTGAGTCGAGCCACGACGGTAAATAAGGCACTGAATGGGAGGTAACCCATTGTGTTTTTCATTTTCTTTATTTTACTTTGTATTATATTATGTTATTCTGTTACTTCACTTTTATGGTCTAAAAAAATATGAAGTCTGTCCCGATCGAGGCAGAGCTTGCCACGGCCGAGACAGAAGTCCGAGACGTGGAACACTTCGACCGAGACAGAGGTCGACAAGAAGGCTCCATCCCGGCCGAGATGAGCTCGCCACCGGCCGAGATAGGAGTGCTAGTAGACAAATCCACGCCGGTCTGAGTTGAAGATGAAGGATAAAAAGTTGGTGTCTGAGGCCAACAATTGAGGTACAGTTTCGAATTCTGAATCTAACTTTCAAACTTATTCTCTCTGATTTTCGAATAAGTTTGGGGGGATGAAGATTTAAGGGTTTTGAAACTTTTTTCTATCTTTATTTGCTTTATTTAAATTTCTGCATGAACAAATTTTTGAATAAAATGCGAGATTGTGGGAATTTGAGCATGATTGATAACCCTAACAAGAATGCAAGATTTGAATTGATTGACTTTAGCTTGCGTTGATTGTGAAAGTGGTTGAGTATGCCTATGAATGTAGAATACCGCAGGATTACTTGTTTTGATACTTGTGTTGGCATGATAGTTAGATGATGATTTGATGTTTACTATGGAAGAAAAATTGTCCTAAGTGTGAGTTTTTGAGCCTGAAATTCGATTGTGAGTGTGTCTGTAATTTTGAGTTTCTCTAGAACTTGCTCTGTTTCTCTTTCAAGACTGCTAGTGTGCACAGGTTTAGGAAGTGATTTTAGGCCATCTTTGTTTAGCCTATTTTCCCATACACTGTCCTAATTAAATGTTATCCCTAGTCAGCCCTTTTGAGCTTATGATATTTTCTTTCTTTGTCTATGAGTTGGAAATAAATAGGAGAATCAACTCTTGTCTATGAGAGTGGGTTGGGATTTATTTTAGAAAGGGTAAGATATTATTAGAAGGGTAAAATCAAAAGAAAAGGTTGGGCTCTAGAAAAAGAAGAAAAAGAAAATAAATAGTTGTTGTGTTTAATCCTTATAAATAATCAATTGTTTAGAGCATAAAAGGATATGTGAAAAAAAAGGGAGAGAGAAAGAATAAAAGAGCCATGAGTTGTGTTGGAAATCTAAGGAGTTGGGTAGATGTTCATAGAAGGTGGTTTGGATTGATTGAGGGAGTACAACTTGATTGATGTTAGCCACTTGGTCATATTTCCCTACCTTTCACAAAAAGCCTACATTACAACCTTGAATAAAGTCCTTTCTGATCTTAGACTTGTGTGCACATATTTGCAGTGGAGATTGAGATTATTTGCAAGCCTATGGTAGAACTTGATTTGCATGACTTTTGTGTGATCTCATAATTATCCTAAACACTTGAGTGCATGAGCGAAACACTTCCCATGTGAGTCTTCCATAGTTTACAGATTTTCTGATTCTTTCAAAAGTGCTGATGTTTAGTAGATTTACGAGTTTAAATGTGATGAATCTTGTGAGGCATTGCACTACTCTTCTGCTTGAACTTTCGATTCTTTCTTTTGTTGATTGAGGACAATCAAGTGTTAAAGTTTGGGGGGGTTTGATAAGCTCATTTTTCTACTCTCTTATCGCATTGTTTTTCTTTTCTTTTATGAATTTTAGTTTGTTTTCTTGAATAAACTGAGTATGAGTATATATTAGAGGGTATTATGCTTGTCATGGTAAGATCTCGCAGGTTTTAGGCCAAATCCAATGGAGAACCCGTACCGAAAGCAGAAGATTTTCAAAGGAACAGTCACTTATTCTTCTACCGATGGAATCTGAGCTAATGGAGCATGTCATTTGAAAGATCTATGAATTAGCTTTCCAACGCAACAGGAATCGGATCAATCGGAGTTCGGACGCAAAAGTTATGGCCAAAACCGTGAGACTGCGTAGAAGGATCGGAGTGGCGGAAACGTCTCTGTTTCGACCGAAATGTAGACATCTCGGCCGGGCCGAATTCTCTATCTCGGCCGTGGCAAGGGTCATCTCTGCCGAGACAGACTGTTTTGGCAAGATTTTGCGAGATTTTCACATATTTTGGGCGAGAATTGCTTGGGGAACAAGATATACATCAATTTGGAAGCAATAAATCATACCTTTTGAAGATATGCATCCAAGGCCTGAACCCTACTACTATGTAAACTCTTCAATAGCTCAGAATTATTAGCCTTCTTTTAGTTTTGAAAAACCTTCTTTTTAGTTTTTATCCTTTTCCCGCTTTACAGTTTTTACATCTTTATTTTCTGTTTTCTTTAGAATTCCTCTTTACTTTTTGTTGAACCTTTACTTTTTAATGCAATCTTTATTTTTCGCTGCAATGTTTATCTTTAATATGTTAGGCTAGAACCCTAAACAGGTTCTAGGGTTTCTCCATCTGTGATGCTTGTTTAGATTTATTTATTCAAACCCTTTTATTGGTTTAAACTCTTTGATTTTATTTCAAATCAATTTTCAATTGAAGGATCGAGAGATGAAAATTGGAATAGATTTTAGTTATTGATTGAAGGACCGAAAGGTGAAAATCGATAATAGGAAGTAAGGGTTTAGTACTTTTGATTATCTGTCCGACCAAGAAGATTTCAATTGTAGGAAAATCTAGATCTTTATGAAATTGATTAATTGGTGTATTTTGAGACCGAGAGGAGATAGATCAGTAATTAGTAATTTAGGTTTTAATTGCCCGACCAAGGAATTAATTCCACATTAATAGATTTTCCACCAAAATTGTGTTTCATGGGTTTGAATATTTAATTCTTGCAAGTTGATCAGATTGGTAGATTTCCCTGGAATCTGTGCTTTTAATATTTGAATTTCTCTCTTTAATTATTTCTTTTCAAAAACCAAAAACCTCAAATTTGATTTGCCCAAACAAAAGATCTGAAAACCATATCCAGTACATGATTTCCCTCGTTGCACTATCCCTGTGGGTTCGACAACCTTAGGGTTATTATAAATTTATTTGTCCTATGCTATAATTTGTATGCAGATTTAGCATCGATCAGAGACTGAAAGGTGAAATAGGCCGAGGGGATTTTAGATAATTGTATTGACTTCATAGACATATGAGAAAATACAACTTAAACGAGCTTAGCTTCATATCGCCATCATCAAATCACTGAGAGAAGAATAGACATATGAATCTTGGTGAGAGGGTGTAGATCTAGTAGAACGACAGTTTGCTAGGCAGAATTAGAAAAAGTTCTAAGGTTCAGAGAATTGCGAGACATAAACTCTAGCATATCGGATAGCAGTGGTGCATTGTATTTCACAACCCGAGTGTGTTTTCCAGTACTTGTGAATCCATTTATAATATTTATGCTTATTTTGTGGAACGAGGAAATACTACTGATCATAGCTTTAATAGGAATCATAGTTTATGCATATTTATGTTTTGAGTAGAAGTTAGAAGCAACAACCCTTGATTTGCAAACAATTCTTAGTGCACGATTTAGACAATCACTCCCTTGGGTTCGATATCTGGTCTCACTTGACTATATTACTTGTGGACTGTGTATACTTGCACATTGGTTCTGTAGTCACACTATAGCACACAACAACGGACAACGCTTGCATCTTCAACTTCCACAAACCGAAATCGTTTGATCCCGTGAAGCGCTCCACCTCGAACTTGGCTGAACCCATCGCAATCCTTCCTCCTCCACGTTGACCGCACCAATTTTTTGTGAATTGTAGCGATTGTAAACACAAATAACAAACATAAATTAAAATGACACAAAGAATTATAGTGGTTCGAGCTATGCTCTACGTCCACTCTTCAAGCCTCCCCGTGATGATTTTATTATGGTGAAGAAAATATAAAGTATGTGACAATAATGGACTAATTACAATTGGTGGGGAGCAGGGGTATTTATAGGGAGATATTCCTAAACACATAAGGAATATAAAACTTAGATATGGTAAGATATATCTAAATCTAAATATATCTCCAATAGATTTATTCATATCCAAATCTAATAGTGATAAGGATAAATCTTGTCCAACAAGGAAACAAGATATACACCATTTCTTTTCCATATCTATCCAACTCGATCAGCTTCTCGAGTTCCTCGACCTACACGGGCTCGACCCACTTTACCGGACTAGTCTCCTCAACCCACTCGAACTACTTCCTCGGGTTATATTAGGACTACTCCAACAACATTGTCTCTAAATTAATTAATTTCTATGTTCAACTCAGAACATAATTAATTAATATAGATTCCTGCCACTAGCAAATCAATACTGACCAACCCATTCATTACCACATTATGAGGAACGGGTTGCATAGGCTCAGTATAACCTCATATTTAAGGTTACAAACATCCATTAATTAATTTGAGCCCAACTCCAAAATAATTAACATTTTTTATTCCTGAATTGTACCACTAACCTTTTCATTTATGCTCGATCTTAATTAGCCTACAGGACTTAACATAATGAACCATTTGAGCTACTTAGGAAATGCCACCATTCTATACTATATATGATCACCTAAATCCAGTCCCAAATAGTCATACACAAATTCCTATCACCAGACATACAAGTACTTGTAACACTCTCCATTATAGCATCTAAAAGTGAAATACAAATCTGTATACATTTGTGGACCTTTATTAGGCTTAAGATTCCATCAAGCCACAATATCAAGTATCTTCTTAAATAAGATAGAAGAACCAATCTTACTTTGGTCCTATCATTATATACCGCACGTACCGGCATATCCAATAGCCAAGAGAAACTACAACTTACTGAATATGTCGTAGCCTAAACCAACAAATAATCATGTAACTATCTCAGTTGTGATAAATAATTATATATCAACAGATCAAGCAATCCATACGATCTTCTATGGTCTACTATACATCGTATGATCTCCCTATTGACGAGATTCATGAGTTCATATTTTCACTCATTATTGGTTTGATTTAACTTTATTTTTTAATTGAATTTGAGTTTATTTTAGTTATTTTTATTGCATGGATCACTCTTGGAGGGTATTGCGCTTGTAGTGGTGTATTCTTGCAGGTTTGAGGTCGAATTCACCGAAAATCTGTATCGAAAACAGTGGATGTTCAAGGAAACACACACTAATTATTCCACACTTGGAATTTAATCTAATGGATCATGTCCATCGAAAGAACTTTGAATTAGCTTTCCAATCCAACTGGAATCGGGTCAATCGGAATTTGGGAGCAAAAGTTATGGCCAAAACCGTGAGAACGCGCAGAACCGATCGACACAGCCAGAGACCGATCGACATGAATTTGCGTCGATCAATGCAGACCCACGTTGATCGACGCAAATATTTTTGACGAGTTTCTGGAAGATTTCCATGAATATTGGGTGAGATTTGGCCAAGATTGAAGAGATATATCATATTGGAAGCTCTGAAGACTCAAGATTAAAGATATACTCATTGTAGGACATGGAGATATAGATATGCATCAAATCTAATCCTATCTCCTATAGAATTCAACCTTGTAAAGCCCATACAAACACTATAAATACCCCTCTAGACTAGTTTATTCAGTGGACTTCAATCCCTATATGAACATTAGTTCATATATCCTTCTCAACCTCAATTTCTGTAGTTAGAGTTTTAGTATTTATTTTTATGCATTCTAAATTTCTCCTTTTATAGTTAATGCAAGTTTAATTCAGTTTAATCATGTCTTTTATTTCTAGGGTTTGAATATTATTTTGGATGCATGTTTAGGATTAATTAATTAGGTTCATGATTCCTATGCTTATTTTAATTCTAAATTGATTCAAGGGCTGAGAGGTGACGATTAATTTAGATTTCTAGCTATTGATAGAAGGACCGAGAGGTGAATATTGATAGTGGGATTAGGAATGCATGATATACTCTATACTGTCCAGCTGAGATGTATTAGACTGTAGGAATTGAAATTATTTGCTTATGAGATTGACTAATTTGGTGTTCTTGAGACCGAGAGGAGATAGTCACTAATTAGTAATCTAGGTTATATTTGCCGACCCAGGAAATATATCATAATTGTTGTATTCCACCTGTTAATTTAATAGGTTCTTTCATGTTATTCATAATGAGATTTCTACCCTAGGATCTTTGCTTTGCTTTATTCGAGTTGAGTTTTATTTTATTTTCTCTGCCTAGTTTAATAATCAAAATCTGTTTCTAAATTACTCAAGCAATTAATCTGAAGTTGTGTTTTAGTACATATGACTATTTCACATATCTTTTCTCTATGGGTTCGACATTCGAGTATAAATTTATTTGACCACTATATTTGCAATTAATATGGTAGAAATATCAATGATCAAGATAGGAGGATAAAAGTTGTTTGCATTATATATTTGTTAATTAAGATAGGAGATGTAATATTGCAAGACAATAATAATTATCAGTATATTAAACAAAATTGTTTATAATATATCAATCATAAAACTTTTATGTATACAAACCAACAATGATTGTGAGGTTCGGCTAGTATTAACTATGTCAGATCTAGGGTCTCGCTCGGAGTTCAGGCTAGCTACTAAAATTTACATCCGAGATTCTTCGGGGATGAATCATGCTCATGAGGAAGGTGACTCCTATGCACCTTCTTTGGCTTCGAGGTCCCCTTTTCCAGGCTTTGAGTGATGGATTTGTCATGTGATAGCCTTTGAGAATGTACTGGGTTACTGGTCATGGACTGTTGCAGTGGGTTGGGTGTTAGGAATTATTGTTGGTAATTCATTCCTTATATATTGTTTTGATTAGTCAAACATCCCACTGAATAGAGAGTCTCTAGCTTAGGATTAGTTCAAACTTGTAATGTCCTGTATAGGAACTATCGAATTGTAACAAGAACTGATCAAGCCGGTTTGGGAAAAAAGGTGATACCAGCAAGAGTGACCAACAACTGTCAACCAGCAAGCGCGATTCCCTAACGCAAGCAGAGACATCACACCCAAGACAAGCTCGACCTCTCAAGACCCAGACTTTTAGATTAGAGAACTTAAAATCTCTGGAACACTTAAAGCTTGTTCATCCAAGGAATCAACCAGCAAATATTCCTCAGATTGGGTAAAAAGAGCAGTTCTGACCAAAGCAGCAAACGTCCACCTGTTCTGACAGAAAAAAACAATGCAAGTAAAAAAAGCGAGACTTTGATGGGATGCGTTCCCTTTGTCTCACGACAGCTCCAATCGGCCAGAGATTCAAATCTTCAAGGAGCGCCTATAATTAGAGGTTGCAATCCACCATGAGAAGGTTAACGTTACGAATCAAAAGAACCAAACTGACGAGCACATCTCTCTGCCGATCTCTCTAAAGCTACCAACTTCCAAATCTAAAGCTTTCAGGCTGATTCTATTAGTTTTTCATGTTCCTTCTTGAACACAAGGCTCTGTACATCTTGCAAGAGCTACTTTTATTTTCTTACTCTCTGAGTAAGAAAACACCTAGGAGTTATCACTTCTACAGTGGCAGCTATCACGAGTGTATACCAAAAATCGACGTTCTTGATAGAAACTCAAACTTCACGTCCAATTTGAACATAAGGTGGTGTGCCTACACTTCAAGCCTGAAGAAGCTCTGAATTGCGAATGACTTGGCGAGCGAGTTAGTGGACTGGTGGACGAGACATTCATCAGCTAGCTAGCAACAAACCATTGACATCTTTGTAATCTCCAGGTTTGTGTTTTCCAGACTGCGCGTCTGAAGAGAGGACGTAAGACGGTGTACTCCGAACTTCTATAAATCTTTGTGTGTTTTATTGATTTCTTTAAGCATTCTGCACTGGATTTAAAACCCAAACATCAAGTGTTTGAGTATTATTTGAAATTTGACTAAGTAATATATCGACCTTGTAGAACTCAAACTGATACAGAACAGCCAGCTTGAAGGCCCAACCATTGTAAAAAATAATTTATCTTTCGTTGTACAAATTAACTCTGATACGTGAACTAACATTGGGATTACAGTAATTTTGAGTCAAATTTGATTTAGAGCCCAACAGTTCTAAAACAAGACAAAAATTAAAGTTGCTGTTAATTATTTTAAATCCTAAATGAGAAAACATGATTGATGACAAACTAATTAGGTAATACGCAGGAGGAAGATAAGGTAAATATTTATTAAAAGAGTTGGTCTCCTGAGAGACGGTCTCAACATTTTTTTATTGTGAGACGGACCTTAATACATCATTTCAATAAGTTAAATATAGCATTTCATTTTTAAAAATTACAATATTTGCAACAAAGAAATACATTATTTGCAATAAAGAAATACATCATTTCATTAAATTCGTTTCACAAAAAAATAGCGACACATCATTTGCAAGAAGGAAACACATCATTTCATTAAATTCATCTCACAATAAAAATGATGAGACCGTCTCATCTAAGAATTTGCCTTATTAAAAACTGTCACATGGCAAATGGTCAGTCATATTACAAAATATAAAAATATTCCCGACCACCCGTCCACTCGTCCAAGCCAACCACGTGGGGTGACATTTTTCTCCATAATTTCTGTCGATTATCTGTATATTATATTAAAACAAAACCCCATTCTAAAATATTTTCCTTCAAAAAACTTATGAAAAGTAATTTATAATATATTAAGTAGTTCATAATAAATATGATGAATATGTACTTACTATAATTTATTATTAATTTTTACTAATTATTTTGTTAAGCGTATATAATTCATAATTGATCATTAATAGTTATTTAAAATAATGTATATTTATTTATTTTATGTTAATTTATATAGAATAGCGTATATTTTATATTATTATGTATAGGGACTGATTCATATGTTAAAAGTTGGTTTGTGTTAATTAGGAATGAATCCACACCATTACCTTAAAAAATAATTGTTGAGATTAATTTTTTTTTTTGAAGATTTCATATGAAATTGCTTTATAAACCATGCATTCTTGATCAATTAAGCAAGATTTATAAACAATTAAGTAGAAATATAATTATGCTTAATTTTTCTGATGGTTAAATCTCAACCTGATGCTATTAGTCCAATAATAGAAATTTATTTTTATTTAACAAAAATTTTAATTTTAATATCGGATCACAATTAATTACGTGCAGTGGCGGATCCACACTAGGGCTTGGGGGCTCCAGCCCCCCTAGCTGAATTTTTTTTCGTTTTTATAGTATCGTGATCCAGATTTTTTTGAACTTGCCCCTCTCGTAATGAATAAAAATGGATGAAAATAAGAAAAAAAAATATGATACCAAGGGTTGAAGTTAAGTGGAGGCAAAAAAAATTTCAACCTCCTCACGGGAATTTTCTGGATCCGCCACTGATTACGTGTATATACTGGTACAATTGAACAGACTTCATAGCTATCACAATTTTAGGCTAATATTCAATTCGATATATCACAATCTGATATTTTAAAAAGTTATTCTGAAATATTCTTAAGAGGGAAAAATAAGGAAAAATTGTTTAACTAATTCGAGAATTAGATCTCATATATTTTTCTATCAAAGATTTGTATTCTAAATTTAACTTTGTTAGGATAATTTATTCTCCGTTATTAACAATGTTATTTCAATGGTGACTCAGCATTAAGTACCACATGTTACTACATGTGAGAATATTTTTATTTTATAATATACTTTAT
>JAPKLW010001576.1:154074-178920 GCA_026898455.1 Plectranthus barbatus
TCGCCGGAGAAGGAGCTCACAACCCGGTCATGGATGATCTCTGTGTTCACGAATGTGATCTTGATTTGGTGTTTGGCTAGGACCTGCGCTAGCTCCAGCAAGGGTGTTACATGCCCTTGCATGGGAAATGCTACCATCATTACATGAGGCTTCCCCATTGGATGAGAGAGAGAGGAGAGGAGAGGAGAGGGAGAGGGAGAGGAGAGAGAATTCTATATGTGAATATTGAAGATGATTTGTTTTAGATAATAATGAATATAAATTTCCCTTTCATTTGTAGATGGTGAGTGTGATTTGTGATTTAATATATTCTCCATGTCTTTTAGTGCTACTGTAATTTTAAGTTCATGTAATATTTTTTTGTTTAGAAAAGTGTATTGTATTAATATTATGTTAAATGTGTGGCTCAATACAAAGGTTTGGATTATCTTATAATGGTGAAGTATTTCCCTTTGTATTTGTCGGTTTTTTAAAGATGGATTACACCCTTACATAATATCATAACTAGCCCGTTACAATATTGGGAGTCCCATAACGCAATCACAGCGGTTATAAATAATTTCATGCTGCAACTATTGAAATTCATACTAGCTTAACAATTAATTGAGTAGGTGTTTGTCAATCCCAACCTTTTCAATTTTAATACATTACGGAAGTTGTAAATGTAGTTGTCGTAATTGGCTCTTATTCAAGTCGGTGGAGGCTCTTCAAAACTTATTATTCGCTCTGTCTTATTTTATTAGTCTTACTTACCTTTTTGGTCTGTCCCTTTTATTAGTCTCATTTTTTAAAATGGTAATTTTTTCACACTCACCAATAAATTATTACTCCCTCCGTTCCTTGGTATTAGTCTCATTTTCCATTTTCGTCTATCCCGCGAAATTAGTCTCATTTCCTAAAATGGAAAAAAAAAATCTCCTTACACCAATAAAATATTAATTTCACTACACTCACAAACATTGGTAACTGTGCCAAAAGCAAATGAGACTAATGCCAAGGGATGGATGAAATATAATTTAACTATGCTCACATACATTGATTTAGCCAATTGTTAGGTTTTCAAATAAGCAATAAAATAGAGTCATAAGAGACACCATATTTATAGTGGCTCAGATACTAAAGATCCTACTTCGATCCATCGATCGAAAATCAATAATAACAATATACTTTACAATGTAACTGAACTCTTCCTGATTTCGGGAAGCTCTTCTATCCTCGGATTCCTGGCAGCTTTGAACAGAGAGGGCTTTACCATGAACATGTCTCTAGACTCCTATATTACATTAGTTTTCACAAGCTTTACCGCAAACACTTCACTAGGCTTGAAGGTTGGAAAGGTTGTGATGTTTAGTTCTTCATAGAATAATGAGTGATTGGGTTGAGGTTTCAAAGCTACTTTACAGGATCATGAAGTGGTCTCGGATTCAGCTATTTGAAATAATATCTTAACTGTGGATCTCAAGCTTTAAATAACTTGGGTCTCGTGTTTTAGAAAACAATAGAGAGTATGAAAATTTGTAGTGTAGAGATTGTTGAAAATTAGTTTATAATCATTATAATTCCTAATTTTTTCGGCAGATCATCTACTCGATATAAAGGGAAAGAGAAAACGCTTGTAGAGAGAGTGAGTGAAAAAAAAAACAGTAGATAGAGAAATTTAGAGAGAGAGCTGGCAATTGTAATAATCTTTTTTCCACACGTTAATAAAGTTTACTCATTCACCTTCTGTAACATAACACCGAATCTTTTTTAACATTTTATAATTTTTTTATAAAAAAAATTATTATTTATTATAATTTTAATTAATTGATATATTTTATTAAATTGTGCCTACATTAGTATTGTTGTGGTGTCTAAAATGGTCACGCCTATTTTGAGCCCATCTATGGAGCAAAGGTAGAAGTGGCCATCCAGAATCGGAACCGCCCGAACTGCACCTGAACCGGCTCGGCGGTTCATGGTTCCGAAATGGAATCGCCAAAAACGATTCCAAATTGAAACCGTAACCTTATTTCACGGGAAGGTTCAAGTTCCACTCTTTAACCGGAATCGGCGGTTCAGAACCGCTAAACTGCCAAAAATTGTAATTTTAAACTTTAAAAAAAAATTCAAAAAATGGTTCCGAACCGCCAGACTCAACGGTAATGTTTAAAAAAAATGAATCCGACCAAGGACAACGCGGCACGTCACCTGACACAAATTGAAACCAAAATTTTTCTATAAATAACCCCCCCCCCCCTCTACAATTTTCACACTTCAATTTTAATTCTATCATTCTTTTATCTCAATTAGTGCAATTATATCTTTTAAACTCTCAATTCTTATCTCAATTACTCAATTTATCTCTAGTTATAATACATTTATACTCTTTCACATTTCAATCTCTCAAATCTCAAACTTAAAAGTCATGGTGGACGTGGTCGTGGTGGTGCCGATGAGAGGGGCAAGTCCAAAACTATTGATGTGAATATGGAGCACCACCTCGACAACGTCGTCGTGGGAGTTCTAGTACACATATTGGAAACTCTCCTCAATCTCAATATGATGATAACATCACTCTCTCATTGAGTGATGATGAATATCTTCGTGAGAAACAAGTACGAGCCGATGAGGAGTATGCGCGTCAATTGCAAGAACATGAAAATAGATTTCGGGCGACATTGAAAGATGAAGGCAACAATGATGTTTCCCCACCAACGCCGTGGTAAAGGAGGAGGAAAACTTTGAATCAAATTTAAGCCAAAAAGCTTTGAAATCCGATCTTTTCACAAAGCACTATCGGAAAATTTGTTCAAAGGAACAAAACAAAGGTACGTGGTGTCTTATTTAAATTTCAAATTCTTATATTAATTTTTAATTTTAATTATGATTTTTAACTTACAAAAAATATAGAATTTTAGGGGCTCCCGAACAATTTCATCTATTTTGCAATTATTGGAAAAAAAAATATAAATTTATACACCGCCAGTGACGGATATGGAACCTATCAACGACATGTGAACGTGAAGCATCCCCTTGAGGTAGGCATGTCTAAGGGTCAAACTCAATTAAACCAATGTATATATGCCACTTCCCAAGGTACGTCCACCTTTACCCCTCTTTTTAAATATGATCCTATGGAAGTTAGGGATTCATTATCTTCACGGGTTAGTGTTGAGAGTTTAGCTTTTGAACTAATGGATAAAACAAGATTTGAAAGATATATGGCTCTGGTTCAACCTTGTCAAAAAAGAATTCTACGCACATCTATGACACGCAACATTAGAAATAGAGTTAGAAAATATAGATTGACTTTACGCGATCAATTTAAAAAATTAGATCATAGAGTTTCGATTTTCTCGGATATTTGGGATGGCTGCGTATCTGTAAATTATTATATGGGTGAAACAATTTATTGGATAAATTCTGCTTGGAATCTAAATAAAAGAATAATTGCATACCGAAGATTTAATGAGGCTCATACGGCAAGTAATATAGCTGCTTTATTAATAATAATAGCTCACCAATTTAAAATATACAACAATATATTTTCAATTGGCTTTGATAATGTAAGCGCCAACACCGCATCAATAAGGGATCTTATTTTGGAGTGCAATCCGGTCCTCGGAGGTAAGTTTTTCCATTGTCATTGTATTACTCATATTCTTAATTTAGCTATTCAAGATGGCCTCAAAATTTATAAAAGTTCGATCACATCTATTAGAAGTGCAGTCTTATGCTTACATGATCATAAACATATTGCAAAAAAAATGGGCTTCTTTTTGTACTAGTCAAGGAGTCCGCGCAAAATATTTTCCAACCGATATTTCTACAAGGTGGAATGCCACCTATGAAATGCTTAATTCTACTTTTAAATATAAAGAATTATTATTCTAATTTTTTAGGAAGTGATAGTTACGGTGTTAACTTGCTTTTATCACATTGGGATGCATGTACTACTATGCATGAATTGTTAAAATCTTTTTCAAACGAAACTAAAGATTTATGCGGTGTCTATTATCTCACTAGTTCTAAACTTTTATATCATTGTTATTATATTGCTTGTCAATTTAATGCATGTAGTAATATACCCGAATTACGTGTGGTAATATTTGATATGGTTACAAAATGGTTGAAATATTTTACCGAGATTCCCTCTGTTTTTTTAATTGCTAAGGTATTAGATCCTAGTATGAAATAAGATGGTATATTTTCTTTAATTGATACATATTTTCAAGCTTTATCAACCTTAGCTTTTATAGGGCCCAAAGAACTTGTTAGTTTAGAATATCTCAACCTCCCCTCCGCCGATGCTGTTAAATCCCAAATTAGAGGAACATTACACGAAGTTTACGAGTCATATTGTAGCACATATAGCCCTTCGTTCAAATTAGATCTGCCTCTAGGAGCACTACTTCTGGCCAAACTAGTGATAACCCCTTGTTAGCTAGAATATATAACATTATGGATCAAAATCGTAGCTCTACTTCGTAACAAAGCGAACTCAATGTTTATTTGTCGGAAATATATGTTGGTGATTGTTTGCATGTTCAAGAAGATGACAACACACCTCCGGAGGTTGATCTTCATGGTGGTCAAGGCGGCAACAACCTATGTGTGATGGAAAAGGAGTTCTTAGCAATCCCCGCATCAACAATTGTCGTTGAACAAGCATTTAGCTCCGGTGGCTATATGTTTAATGAAAGAAGGTCTAACTTGTCACCTGCCAACTTGTAAACACAAGTTATGCTAAAAGATTGGAGAAATGCTATGTATTAGAGCAAATTTTCAAAATAAAAACTTGAAAATAAAATATTTAATAACATTCTAAAACATAACAAGGTTTTAAATATTTATGTAACATATTGCGTGTTAGATGTAAAGCTCGTTTATAATTTTAATTTTCAGTTAATTAAGAATTTAATTAATTTAATTAAAAATAGAATTGAACTACCGGTTCAACGTTTCCAAACCGTAAACCGGAACTGACGGTTCAAGGTTCGGAACCGTAACCGGAATCGGTACAGTGGCGGGCCAGTTAAGGTTCCAAATTTTTTGAACCGGAACCGTGGCCACCTCTAAACAATGGCAACTAGATAAGACAGATTAAGGCCCAATAAACTTAAAATGGCTCGAACGGGCCAAACATGGCTGATGGCACCTTTTAAAACGCCACTAAGGGCCCAAGCATGGTTGATGGCACTTTTTAAAAGGCCACTAAGTGCGGAAACTGCCTGTACCGGCTCAAGCCGTTTCACCTCGAGGGGTTTCATCTCGAACTGCTTCGCCTTGAACAACCTAGGAAATGCAACCAAGGCCGACAAAAGAGGTCCTTAAAACTCTAAACCAGACTGGTCTGATAAAACGCTCGAACCACCCTCAAGTGGTCGAGCCACACTCAATAGCAGCCACTCAAAGGATAATAATGATACACGGATAAGGAAGAAATCTCACATATCTTATTTCCTATTTGAACGAGATTTGACTATATTTACTCCAAATTTGTATAGAAAAAGATATATCTATTTAGGTACAATAAGATTTGGATATATCTTATCAAATCTTGTTTTCGTGTACATCTAGAATTTTTCTTATATAAATATTTGTGTCAACAATGTAAAAGGGGATCGAATTTTCTCCCTTAAAAATCATCGAGCACTAAAATTATCATTTTTTCATCTTGAGTATTCTCTTTATTTTTCGTTTTCTCGGATTTCACCATTAACAATTATTATTATTATTACTTTTATTATTATTATTATTATTTTTATTCTTATTGTTTATTCTTATATCTTTCACTTTTAACCCATAAATTATTCATTAACTTATATATTTAATTTTAGACCTTTCACCTCAAATCATCATTTCCTATTAATTAATTTTGTAAATTTAATTTGGGACTTATGAAATATCTATGTTCAACTATAAATAGAATTCTCATAAATCATTCCAACACAATTCAAATCATTTTTTCTACCTTTAAGGTAGAGTTTTCCAAATTAATTTTTAAGGTTGGGAATCTATGTTTGATACATTTAGTTTATCCTTGTTATTATTTTGCAGGTATACATATTATCTGCCGACGAGCTACATGTTATAAATTTTAATTGACAGGCTATATATGTCATCTTTCAGCCATGGGATGCACCTTATGCTTGTATAGTTCGGATAAATATTTCCACCACTGAGCTAATAACGCTCACCCCAAATTATTACATTCTTTCAGGTTGAAGTGTGGCATTGTCGATGATGGACAATAATTTTAAATAAATGTTTACTTTACTTCATTTTATTCAAAAAAATTATTTTTGCAAGGTTATTTTAAATAAAATGCAATTATTAACTATTATTTTACTTTTACGAAATTGTGCGTTATAGTTTGGTATCAGATTTTACTTTTACGGATTCTGTAAATAAAATATTAGAAAATATTTTATTATTTTTATTTTTTAATAGTTATATTTCGAACTTTATCATGTTCTTATCGTATTTTTTGGATCGGATTCTTATTAGATTTTTATTGTGTCAATCAGATAAGATTTCATTAAATCCTATCAAAGTTTGTGTTACCATTCCTATATATAATGTTATTTACATATTAGGCATTTATGTTGCTATTAAATTTTTACTATCAATATTCTAATAGTTATTTTAGGACCACTAAAGTTGATTGATACTTGTATAATTATTTATCAAAATTTTTAGAAAGTATTTAGTTATTCAATTATTGCCCTAAAGTGGTCGAGTCAAATTTGTTTCTTCTAAAATAACTTCGTTAATATATTGAATATTAATTAGTATAATATGCATATCTCAATGTCTTGTATTTAGTTTTGGAATTTAGTTAGATGACAAAAGATTCCCATTCAATCTCATATATTCCCTATTAAATTGTTATGGGACATGATTTAATTACATCACTATTAGCTGTATACACTTTCCAGTTATTAAAAATATTGGAATAATATTTGTCTCTTCAAAAGCATTTAATAAAGATTTAATGTATAAACATCTTCAAATAAAAAATTACAAGTTTGTCTTCTCTTTTTTATTTACTACACAAATAATATTGAAATAACTCATGAAATATAATTTTTGGATAAATTCGTCCATTTAGACTCTTTATTTTTTAAAAAAATACCTGGCATCGTTACTTTCGAATGGTTGAGTTAGGGGCGTTTGGTTGGTGGGTTTCGGAATGAGGGAATGAAATGATTCCGAAATCCACTGTTTGATTAAAGGGTATGAGAATGAAAAAATGGGAATGATACCCAAATACTTGGGAATCACCAAACCCTCCAAAATGGTGGGTTTTCATTTTCATTCACATATCTCATTACCAAAATTATTTATTTCATACTATTTTATAATTATTTTCTTATTTATTTATATTTATAATATTACTCTAAAATATTTTGATAATTATATTATTTTATAATATTATATTAATCATTTATTTTTATCTTAATTTTATATTTTATAAAATAAAAATATTATATGTTATTATAATTATATATTATTCTTTTTAATATATTAAAATAATAAAATTATTATATTAATCATTTATTTTATCTTAATTTTATATTTTATAAAATAAATAAGAATATAAATATATTATTTATTTATTTTAATATGATTATATTTTCTTAATTTTTAATTATTAAATTAATTAATTATTTCTTATTTTTTAATTCATCTTATTTATAATTATTTTCTTATTTATTTACTTTTCTTTTTTATAATATTTTTGATAATTATATATTATTCTTTTTAATATATTATAATAATAATATTATTATAAAATCAATCATGTATTGTGCATCTTAATTATATATTTTATAATACAAATAAGAATATAAATAGATTATTTATTTATTTTAATATGATTTTATTTTGTTTTATTAAATTATTTATTATTTGTATAACAATTTAATTATTTTATAAACCTATAAACTTAAAAAATAAATCATTAGAATTGAAAATGATTCCAAAACCCATCTAGTAAACCAAACATCAGAATTGAGAATGATTCCCAAAAATCAAACCCATACTCATTCCCTCTACTATCAAACTCATACCCATAGTGATTTCCGACAGTTAAACCAAACGCCCCCCTAAAGTATTATTACAAATAAATTATAAATTTGAATCTCAAAAATGTATCGACAAAGTTCAAGAAATAGTCTTTTTATCACCACAAAGGTAGCATCAGGGTGCAAATTCAAAAATCTAAAATTGGGGTACAATATATAAGTAAAATAAATTGGGATGTATTATATCAAATAAATATGTACATAATATGTATATATATATATATATATAGTAGTGATCATATGAGAATAGTTTTTAGTATGAGAAATGAGAATAAATCTCAGCCTTAGATTTTGTGATTTCAACGCTCATGATCTATTTCACTCCGCGTGCAGTTTTCCTCAATTATCCTGCAATTTTGCAAAATTAAGGTTATTTTTGTAATTTTAGCTTTTTTTAAAATCTCAAATAGTATCTCATAAGATTTTTTATTCCTTTCTTCGCGCGATTTGATTTCTTATTCCTTCTTCGTTCGATTTAATTAATATTTCTTCTGTCGATCAGATTTTTTTTCTTTGTTTTTGGACGCATTCGTGTTCGGTCTCGACTTTGTTTATTGTGCATTAATATAGTTTTAAAAAATTTGTTTTATTCAGATCGACGTTCATTTTTACTATTATATTGTGCATCTTTAGTGTTAACTTTGTGCATTTTTGTATCTTACAGGTTCATTTATTCCAAAGTGTGTTGATAAGATGAAGCATTTTAAGGGCAGAGTTTTTAGAACTGTTGATGTTGGTATTCAGTTTTATAGAGACTAAGCTCGTGTTGCTGCTTTGAAGAAGAAGATGTTTAATTTTTTTAATTCGTATTTATGTAAAAATGAAGTAAATCGGACTAAAAATGAAGTAAATTGGGCTAAAAATGAAGTAAATCGGGCTTAAAATGCAGGTTGCTGTTTGTGTTTGAGTATTTTTACAGTTTTAGCCTTTAAAGGCTAAAACTGTAAGATATTGGGGCAAAAATGCCGCATTTTTCAATTTGCTGAGAATGAATCATGTTCGTCGATTTGATGAGATGGACGCGCGAGATCTATTCTTATTTCTCATAGATCACGATTATATATATATATATATATATATATATATATATATATATATATGTGTGTGTGTGTGTGTGTATATGTGTGTGTGTGTGTGTAATAAAAAGGAGGAAGTATAAGTGTACCCCAAATAGAAGGATAGATCCACCTATGGATAGTATGAGATGCATCTTACAAGATTCATATTATAAAAAAGTAGACATTATTTACAAAATAAAGATTCAATATATTATTTACTGAATAAAAATCACTTATTGAATTGTTATGATTCTTTCCCACTACCGCCGCTTCACGTCCCTAATTATCGCCGGATCTCGAGGCACTCTCAGATCGAGAGTCCTTTCCACCGGATGAGAGAATGGCGTCGATCTCTCTTCCTGGATGAGCAAACAGCTGCAGCTCTGGATCAGGAGAGCGTCCTCACAATTCAACAACGAAGACATTCAGCGGACATGTGCGCCTCGATCAGCTCTTCAATCGGAGGGGGCGGTTGGCTCAGACTCACCTGCTACCGGCCTCTGCCCTACGCTCGAACCACCAGAGGATGAACGTGGTTGAAGGCTCTCTTGGGATCTACCCTTACCCACACATACAGATTACACTCAGAATAGGGATGAGGAACACTCAGGAAATCTCACCGGAGGAGCTCATGATTCACTCACAAATCTAGAGAGAAGGCGGAGCAAAAGTAGAGAGAGATAGTGGGATGTGCGGCGCTGCTTTTGGGATCAAGAAGGAATTAATCTATCAATTAGGTTAGGGGTTGCAATACTTATACATGGGCCAAGTAAAAACCAAAACAGATTGGGCCATTGCAACTAACCCAATAACAGAAATAATACTAACCCCGAAATACCAATCCACATTCCTTACCCAAATGCAGGCTCGGGTTACTTAAACCAAGAGGCTTACCCTCCAACAATCTCCACCTTAGGCCCGAGGTTTGCAGGGGTGGTCATCATCGCTGGTTGCCTCGCTTAGTTCATGTACGAGGACTTTTATGATTTGCACAAGGCAAATCATGGCTGTGAGGCAAGCACACACCCACTGGAGGAAGTACCTGCACCACAAAGGAAGCAAACACACAGTTCAGCATAAAGGAAACACATAGTTCATAAATATGTTAATTAACTAAGATAATAAAAGCACATAGTTATCCAACATTATCAAAGTTTAACATATTTTGACATGAAGCAAATTTTTCAAAAGGTAAACATTTGGTTCCCATGTCAGCTAGGTTAAATTGAGTAGCAATTTTTTCTAAAGAAATTAGATCCTTTTCAACCACATCACGTATAAAATGGAACCTAACATCTATGTGTTTGGTTCGATCATGAAATACCGGGTTTTTACAAAGTTGAATTGCAGATTGGCTGTTTGAAAACAAAGTCAGTTTATTATCTAGATAACCAATTTCAGAAAGTAAACCCTTCAGCCAAATTGCCTCTTTTATAGCATCAGTGATAGCAACATATTTAGATTCCGTGGTTGAAAGTGCAACTATAGGTTGAAGTTGAGATTTCCAACTTATGCATGAACCACACAAAGTATAAATGTATGAAGTAGTAGATTTCCTATTGTCTCTATCATTTGCATAATTGGAATCCACATAACCTACTAGTTTAATACCATTATTACACTTAGAAAATCTCAAACCAACATGCTTAGTACATTTCAGAAAACGCAATAACTTCTTTAAGGCTTCCCAATGAGGTTTACCTGGATTTGCCATGTATCTACTCAAACAACTTACAGCATAAGCAATATCAGGCCTAGTGTTAACCATAACATACATAACAGATCCAATTGGATTACAATAGGGAACTATTTTATGTCAGAAATTTCAGAATCAGTTCTTGGGGACTGATCCTTACTTAGCACGAAGTGAGCAGCAAGTGGGACATTCACAAGTTTTGAATCAGACATAGAGAACTCAGACAGAATTTTAGCAATGTAATCACTTTGTTTTAGCACAAGAACAAACTTATTTCTGTCCCTTTCTATATCCATACCAAGTATCCTTCTAGCATCACCAAGATCTTTCATTTTGAACTTATCACTAAGACTATCTTGCACATGTTTAATAGATTTAAGACAGGGGCTGATTAGAAGCATGTCATCCACGTAAAGGAGCAGAAAAACAGGGACATTTTCAGACATTTTAAAGTACAAGCAGTGATCATACACAGTTCTATTGAAACTCAAAGACTTCATGACAGTATCAAACTTAACATTCCATTGTCTAAGTGACTGTTTTAAACCATACAAAGATTTCTTAAGCAGACACACATGATTAGGATATTTAGGATCTACAAAGCCTTCGGGCTGAGTAATATATATGTTTACATCGAGGTCACCATAAAGAAAAGCAGTGGTTACATCCATTTGTTTCATCTCCCAATTAAAATGGGCAACTAAAGCAAACATGATGCGCACAGTAGTAAACTTCACAATAGGAGCAAAAATTTCAGTGTAGTTTATGCCTTCTTTTTGGGTGAAACCCTTAGCAACTAGCCTAGCTTTGTACCTAACATTTTCCCCATCATTTTTAAGTTTGTACAGCCATTTACAAGCAATCACAGAGAAAGAGTCATTTCTTTTAACAAGTGTCCATGTTTCATTGTCATGTAAACTTTTAATTTCATCTTTCATGGCTTCAATCCACATATTAGAGTGAGATGACTCAACAGCCTCCTTAAAAGACTTTGGTTCATTGCTATCTATCTCATCAAACACATTGAAAGCAAGAAGAGCAAGTTCAAAATCATCAAATCTCCTATTAACAGAGATGGGCCTTCTAATTCTATCTCTAGCAAGTTGATAGTCATTTAAAGCCACACAATCAGCTCCACCTTGCAGATTATCACATTGTTTATTGCATTCAATTTCAGTATTATCAGATATCTCTTCCCCTTGAATGTCATTAACATTGTTAGGTTCAATTTTAGGCTCCACCTCACTTTGAGAATCATGTAAAACAGGCAAATTAGACACGCAGCAGGGAAATTCAGATTCATTGAAGGTGATGTCCCTACTTATGATGACCTTAAATTCAGGATTAGATATCTCTAAAACTCTATAACCCTTTACCCTTCAGGATATCCTAGAAAAACACACTTCTCAGCCCTGTTTTCTAATATATCACCCTTTTGGTGGACATAGACTGCACACCCAAATACCCTAAGGTTAGATAAATCTATAGGCTTTCCTAAGAAGACAGATTCAGGACATCTACCTTTTAGAGGAACAGAGGGGGGCCTATTTATAAGGTAGGCTGCAGACATTATAGCTTCCCCCCAAAAAGGTTTTTCTAACCCACATTTAGCCATCATACACCTAACCCTCTCCAGCAACGTTCTATTCATCCTTTCAGTCACACCGTTTTGTTGGGGTTATAAGGGACTGTTTTATGTCTTTTTATCCCATATTCAGCACATAATTGATCCATAGAATTATTACAAAATTCTAGACCGTTATCGGTCCTAAGAGTTTTGATCTTCTTTCCAGTTTGGTTTTCAATAAAGATTTTCCAGTTTTTAAAATAGCTGAAAACTTCAAATTTATTATTCATCAAGAATATCCAAACTTTCCTAGAAAAATCATCAATTATAGATAAGAAGTATCTCTTTTCACCATGTGTGGGCTCACTAGAAGGGCCCCACACATCAGCATGCAGGTATTCAAGAATGCACGAACTCTTAGGCACATTAGGGGAAAGGGTGTTTGGGAATGTTTTGCTTTCCAAGGACACAAAACTCACAAAAAGGCAAACAAGATACATTGTCATTACCAAACAGGCCTTTTTTCTTCAAAATTTCCAAACCTTTATTACTCATATGCCCTAATCTATCATGCCATAAGCTGGTTTTATCATCAGAGGCATTGTTAACCATATTAGAAGCATGTATAGACTCACAGTAACACACATACAGGTTGTTTTTCTTAACAGCCTTACAGATTACAAGAGAACCCTGCATTATCTTCATAATACCCTTCCCCCATCTCCCCTCTAACCCTTCATATTCTAGAGCAGCATAAGAAAGGAGGTTATAGCATAATTCAGGTACATATCTAACATTTTTTAAGGTAAACATGCATCCTGTATCAAATTTCAATTTAATATCTCCTATGCCAATAACCTTACACCTTTTCTCATTAGCAAGAGAGATATAGTCATTTTCCATGATTTTTAGGTTAGAAAATAATTGTTTATTTGGAGATATATGAAAAGTACAACCAGAATCGATTAGCCATTCATTTACACCGAATTGATTCAAGTAGGCATTGACAGACAGCAAAGGGTCAGAGCAAACAGGGGCAACAGCCATATAAACATCACCTAGATTATCACAGGTTGATGCATTCACAGAATTATCATTATTATCAGCCCTATCTATTGGTCCTTAAATATCAGAGTCGTCATGTTTAGATAGAAACACGAAATGCAGCGGAATAATTAATCGTCACTTACACTTTATGTTTTTCTTTCAAGATTAGCTAAGCTCAGAGATAGATTAGAGTTCCTTCACAGTTATACACTAGCAGTATGATTGCTAGGTTTTAAGTCGTGTGAGCAATGAAATAGTAAAAGAACACAGTATTTATAGTGGTTCGATCCAGAAAGATCTACGTCCACTCCTTAGCCGTCACGCTAAGAATTCACTAAGTAAGTATACAGATTATAAGAATTCGCCTTTTACAGTTAAGTAGGCAGTGAGCATTCGGCCTGGCTACTTGACAACTATCCTCCGTTAATCTGAACTCCTCAGATGTAGGTTTGGCTGAGTCAAGGGCACACCTTCGAAACACCTGCCTTTCCTACTTTGGAAGTTTTATAGTCACTTCCTGACTTTCCTTTGAGTACGGCTAAACGCCCGTCTTAGTCTAGACCTTTTCAGGTGTTCGACTGATGAATTCTTTCTGAAAAGAAAGGTATCCCAATGATTGAAGATTCTTGAGTGCAATCAAGAATCTCTTCAATGGAGTGTCAGTAAATCAATGAGCGACACTTCAGGTTGTTGAGAGCTTTGAATACTCTTTATCACGGCTCTCAACTGACTACTTTTTCTTTGTTCGCTTTGTCAAAGGAATCTCTCACTTGAATGCTTGCGAATGTCTGTAGTGATTAAAGCAGTAGTTGATTCTCTCTTTTGGACCTTCCTTTTATAGGTGGAGATTCAAATCTTGAATCTCCATATCCGTTAGACACAACGTCTCTTCTATCCGAGAGTGATAAGACTTGTTTAGTCACTTTTTGATGTTGATCTGTACTTTCCAAGCTACTTCGGGAAAGTTTCATCCTTTGTGTGTGCTTTTTGTCAGAACGACAGTATAGCTTCAGCCTTTGATATTCTGCTCTGCTAATGTTCATTAGCGATCTGCTATCGTGTCTTGGTTTGCTGAACGCTTCTGTTGACACTCGATCCTTTGACGGTTGTTCTGCTAGCCTCTTTATAAGTTTGCTGAGCGTTAGCAAATGCTAAAGCCTTAGCATTCTGCTAGCGCATGTTTTCAAGTAAACATTGCCCTTCGCTATCTGCTAGGAGATCCTCTAGCGAACTAATCTATTACAACTCAATTTATAACCTATACAGGACATTACAGAGTATGCTAGACTATGCTATAATTCAGCATTTGATCGACCACTTCTAGTAAGGTTTGATCCAACAAAACCTTTTACAATTTGATCCTAAAGGAGATTATAGGAATAATTTCCCAACAATTTCCCCCTTTTTGGTGCGATCAAAGCTTACTATCATTTGCTGAAGCTAAGAGGAAGAATGTATGTGTTTACAAGTAAATATGTTATCCTAGCAATCTAACACAGAGTTTATCCACCTCAGTTCAAGCACAAAACAAAAAAAAGTTCCCCCTCAACAAATGCTGGGAAATATTTCTCGATTAAACGCATAAGTAAATGCTGCAAAGGTAATATGCTAGAAATTCTAGCACCCAAAAAAAATTAGCAGACATTTACTTTCTCAATCCAATCTTTTTCAAATATGTTGAATACACGGATAGTGTATTTCAACTAATGCACACAGTGAAAATCAGAGATTGACAATGAGAGGTTGTCTCTGTCTGATCAATTTTCATTCATATGATATATCAATTACAAGTACAATGAAAAATGATTAAACGGAGACAAAGTATAACAAAAAAAATATACCAGAGAGGTAGGGAGGAAATCAGGAGTCTGGAGCAGGTTTCTTCATCTTGTCAAATTCATCGAATTTGCTTGAGGCTAGCTCCACGAATTTGTCCAAAAGTTCCTTAGCAGATGCACATTCAGCAGCCTCTATTTCCAGATCCTTGGCCAACCTCTCATTCTCTTCTTCGAGCATCTTGATTTTCACTTCTGTTTCCTTCTGTTTCAGCTCAGCTTCTTTCCATTTTATTTCTTCAAGAATTCTTCTCTGTTCTTCTTTTGCAGCGGCTATAGCTTCCTTTACTTTCTTCCTCTCAGCAGCCTCAGCAATCCTCCTTGCTTCCCCCTCTTTGATTGCATCCAAAAATCTGGAGGAAAAGGAATTCACCTTGTTGTCCACCTGCTGCTTATGCTCTGCTACGTTGTATTTACTTCTTGCACAGAGTCCTTGACAGAGGAAACTTCGGACTCGATTGAGTTCACCCTGGCCGTTACGGTATCAACATTGGACTGGACTACCGCAATTTCTCTCCTTATGTCTGTGGCTTCGATCACCATTCTCTCAGATATAGTGGACACAGCACTTTGAACGACAAATTGAACTGCAGAGTCTAGATATGTTGGAAAATGGAGCATGCTAACCGGAGTAGCAAAGAGAGATGAAGTAGTGGGGATAATGACTGTTTGACTTTTAGCAGTGGATGTGGAGATTTCCTCCATGACTACTTATGTACTCCTTGTGTCAGTAGTATCTCTTCGATCAGTAGTTGCTAGCAGATATACTGCCTCCTCGATTCCTTTTAGAAACTCTGCTTCAGCAGCAGCGTTTTCAGCTTCCTCGAGTTTCTTTGCTTCTGCTAGAGAGAGTGCTAACAAGTAGGCTTGCAATTCCTCCTCTCTGTTCCGATATGCGACAATCTCAAACCTTTGAGCTTTGCGTTCTTCTTCCTCTCGAATCGCAGCCAACCGAGCTTGAAGCTTTGATTCTTCGAACTTCACAAGTTCTTCTTGGCGTTTCTTATATTCAGTAGCAGCTTTGGCTTGACGCCTTGAGAATTGTATGTGCTCATCAGATAATCCATCGGGGGCAAATGCTGACATTGGCAAGGAGCGAGGAGAAGACGATCTTCGGTGAGCTTTGATTGTTTGGCGTCTTTCAATGACAGCCTTGTCAGAGTATTGCTTGGTGCAAGGAGATTGATCCATCCATTCGTTTGCCCATAATTCCTCATGCTTCCAGAAATTCAACCCTTTCCAAGCCATCATTATCTCTCTTTCCTCCATACCAAGTTCTTGAGAAATGTAATCATACGTCTTCCATCGTCTGAACTCTTCTCCTAATATTTTTCCATCAGGGGTATCTTCCTCCAATACTTCAAAAAAGATTTCTTTGATGTCCTTCTCAAACATCAGAAACATGAATTTTTCAATTTCTTGCCCCAGCAATTCAAATGCAGAATTTGCATTACTCCTCAAGAATGACAGTCGAAGCAGATCCCCGCCTTCTGAGGAGATTATCCTTAGTGATTTTGCATCGTATACGCCTGTGGACTCTTCATCAAGATCGATATCAGGATGTATTTCTGTGTGAGGACCTTCATCAGGAATTACTTCCTCACATCTAGCAGACGATTCCTCGATAGCAGTCTGTGGAGATCGTATTTCTTGCTCAGCAATCTGTGCTTGGCAAACTTCATGCTCAGCAGATGAACCACCCTCCATGTGTTCAATCTGCTCAGTAGATTCTTTTCTAGCACCAATTCCCCCTTCGTCAATTCCGAAAGGTCCTGCATCTGGATTCCCTGGAAGTTGGCTGGATGATCTACGAACGAGATGTTCTTCATCAGAACTGCTCTCTAAGTCCACAATCGACTTTACCTCAATGAATCCGCCTTCATGAATTGCTTTATCAAGTTCTTCATCTGTCATAGCATCTTGTGTAGATAAGATGACCCCTTCACTGTCAACTGAGGGAATTGAGACGGTGATCCTTCCGTCTTTGATAGCTTTCCCTTTCTTTGCAGCATTTCCTTCTATGAATGCCCCTTCAAGTAGTTGAGCAGCCTTCTTTTCTCGGTGTTCTTCAGCAGCTATCTTGATTCGTTCGAAATTTCTGTCTCTTCCTTCGAATGTCATTTCAGCAATGAACTTCTGATATTCTTTCTTCTCAAGCTCTCTTCTTTGAGCTTCGCGATGTCTCTTAGTTTTTCTTACTCCCTGAGCGCACTCTTCTAGGCTTTTGGATGACCTAGGAATGTAATTTGGATCGATTTCAGTAGCTTTCTCTGCTGTGTCTTCAGTAGACATCTTTCCTGCTGCGACGTCAGCAGCTTCCTTTGTAGTGGCTTCAGCAGCCTTCTTCTCTGCTTCTGCTTTCTCTAATTCTTCCTTTTCAGAAAGTAAAACCAACTTTCTCCTTGTCTTCTTCTTTGCTTTCTTTGCATGAGAGGCGATGCTAGATCTCTTCTTTGTAGGAATGTCTGTAGCCATAGCCCCAAGAACGAGCGGAGGTCGTTCGGCCTCCTTTGCAGTCAAGATCTCATTGATTTGGTCAGCTGGTAAGTTGCCCAATTTCTCAATCTCCTCGAGATTCTTGAAGCAGTGTTCTGTCTCAGCATTCGTCTGCAGTAGATAAATTTCTTCAGCCGACATCGGAAATACTTGAAATGAAGTGGTAGCAGTATCTGGTTCTTCTGGGGATGGGGGTTTATCTTTATCCAAAATTGATTTTCCTGTCAGCTTGCGAGGATTTCTGAAATTTCCTGGTTTAGGCTCCTTCCTCGTTGCTGGAATGTAGTCTGTGGGAAGAAGTTCTACTCCACGATCTACTCTTGTGTTGGTGAACAACACCTCCAAATATTTGCTGATCTTTAAACCAAAATTCACGTTCGAAGAGAACGTTCCGTCTACTGCCATGTGGTCATTCTTCCGAGCATGTTCAGCCCAACGCTCAAAGAAGAATTCTGCCCAATTACCTTTAATATTGTCGTTCAATGCCATCATAACAGAATACTTCTTGGCAGAGAGTTCGGAGTAGGAACCAGCATCACATTGAAGCATCTTGATTACTATCTCCGCAAGGAGCTTGTGTTCATCAGACAGAGTATTGATCGGTGTAGCAACCTTGAAAGTAATCGCCTGCCCTTTCTTGTCTCTTAATTCCCCTGGTTTCTTCCATAGATGCCAGCGTCTCTCCATCTCAGCAAGAGCATTGATCTTGTATTGAGATATCTTGGTCCCATAATTTCGAAGCCCAAACATTCTCGAAAGTAATCAGTGCTAACTTCCACAATATTACCATATATGCTAGTTTTGAAAGATTTCTGATCAACGTTCATAGCTGCCCTAGCATAAAATTCTGAAACCATATGTGGGTGAAAGCGATCAGGCTCTGCAGAAAGATACTTTACCAATAATTCAGAGTCGAGTAGATCTAAAATCCACTTTGGAATGTGTTTGGCGGCGAAAGGCATATATAGGATTATGTCCTTCATGATTTGCGCCAAACGCCTTTGCTCCCTTGTATGGCCTGATAACTCCTTTTTTTCGAGCCAAAATAACAAATTTGTTGTATGGGATTGACTCGTCTATATCCTCTTTCTTCATTATACCAGTGAAACTGGGTGCATGTCGAACATGCAGCGGAGAACCGTCAATCGGAGGGTAAATGAATGTGGGTGGTTGTAGTGGAGATGAAGAAATGAAATCCTCTGGGTTTATAGCGTGAGGCGATTCAGGATGGTTGGGTTCTGGATTTATGGTTCTTGGAGAGTCGGGGTTTGAAGCCATTGTTGAGTAGTTTGAGTGAGTAAGTGATTTTTCGGAGATGTTCAAAGGGTTTTTGAGTGTTTAGTGATTCGAATTTGAGAGGGATAATTTTGAGAGAGATAAAGATTTCTAATCGGACGAATAGGATTAGTCCCCCTTAATTGATCGACGGCTGGGCGTGTTTGACGTGTAGAGCGGAAACCAACATCCCTCTATCTTGTCTTCGATGACGTGTCTCTTCTCTATTCGTTCCTTCTGACTGTACGCATAAAATGCTCCTTCCTTAGCAAGTAAGCTCATCCCACGACCTTTTTTACTATAATTAATAGTCAATATTTGGTACTAGTATACGAGACCATATGTCCTATACCTCCATACCGTGCCTTCTTCCGTGTTGTATAAGAAGAAAGAAAATGATGACCGTTGATGATCTAGCAGAAGTGGACTGAGCAGTTTTCATCTTTGAGGGTGTGCTCAGCACTTAGATGAAATATTCTTCACAAAGAACCGATATGCTCAGCATCTTCAAAATTCTGCTATGCTTAGCAACTCCAGAATTTTGCTAAGTGGATAAAATAGAAAATCCAACGGTCGGGATTCCCTCTGCCAGTTATGATTTAAATCAACGATTCTAAATACATATGTCTTGTCGCGTCTCTTCATTTTCTCCAAGAAGCACTCGGGTACTCAGACGTGGCAATCTCTAATGTGATTTAGCTTTCTAGGTGTGTTAATTACCTTTCTAATCACACAGATCTTGAGCACGAATTTGGCCAAAAATTCTCGCTCTTCAAGTATGACGTGACATACGAAACGATAACTTAGTATATCCGAATAAATGAGTATAAAGCACCCTTTACTTGATGTCATGATAGCATATATAAGGATTTAAGATATTGAATCGTAATAAACTCTCCTCGAGCCTTACTTTGATCTGACCTCCAAACGTCACTGCTGAAGCAATTTGACTCTCCATGCAATCGTAACGCTTCATTATCTGGCGACGATTCGGTTTCCAAGACGTAGTCATAAATTATGAGAGCATTTTCCCTTCTATAAAAGGGTCACTTGCGATTATCTTCGTCATCACAACTCTTCAAAAAAAACTTTTATCTCCAATGGGATCCCCAAGTGATATGCTCGACATCACTCGTAACCTAATCCTTGATGAGGCAGCCCTCCGTGCTTTTTACCATGATACACCCTCCGAGGTCAACTTGGTGATGTCAAAGATTACCAACACCGGTCTAAAGAAGTTCGTCACCACCACTCCTCAACACTACCATGGGGATCTCCTTCGGGAGTTCCTCAAGGATTGCATGGTGGAGAAGGATGCAATTTATGGATCCTTCAGGGGAAAGTTGGTGCGGTGGAGTGCAAAGTCCTTTTCAAGGGACTTCGGACTTCCTAGGGGTTGCTTCCCTGTCTTTTCTTACAAGGCAGGAGCAGTGGCTCCGGAATGGACAGCCTGGCGAAAGTGGCATCAGTCTCCAGTGTTTGGCTTCTCTTCGATTCCTGCGGCAATGGATCTTCAGTCTCCATACCGAGACTTATTTCATGTTGCCAACCACATGCTGCTAGGTGAGAATCCAGATGACTTCCTCCTGACCAAGGAGATCTGGCAAGTCATGCTTGCCATGGATGATGAGGAGAACGAGGCCGATTGGGCGGGCCTGATTTTTGAGTCCGTCCGAGATTGCGTTCGGATCTATCCTTCCATTCCTCTGCTACACGGCATGCAGCTCAGCTGGCTGCTGGAGCAGTCTTTCCCTGAGCTAGCAGAAGGATCATCCACTCTCCGCAGCACTGATTTCTATCCCTTTCGCTTTTCCACAAATTAATATGTATCTCTGAAGTTTTTGTCTGTACTCCTTCTCCAGAATATAAGTAGTTTTTGTTGAATGAAATCAAGTCGTCTTTTCTGCTTTGATCTTGCCTCTATCAATATCATACATACCATAATTCCAAGTCAACGCTACTGTTGTAATAAAATTCTCCATAATATGCTTCCAACATGATATAAGATAAGAGTCAATGTTCAACAATTCTTCACTTCAGATTTGCAATCATAGTAGTGAGTGCTGTAATTAAGCACATAGCTTCCTTCAGCAGATAGGGTCAGCATCCAAATAACTTTAATAGTATCTTCAAGAAGACCAAGAAATCCAACAAAAATGAAGTTAGCATATCATTCATTCATGGTCTCATCCAACTCCATGAGGCCCAGCTTTATGCATAGTTCTTTAAATCTGGTCTCAGGAAGAGGCTTTGTGAATATATCAGCCACTTGATCCTCCGTGCAAATATATTTGATATCGATGTCCTTCTTTTCTTGATGATCACGAATAAAGTGGTGACGAATATCGATATTTTTGGTTCTAGAGTGATGCACGGGATTTTTAGTAATGCTTATTGCACTATTGTTGTCACGATAGATAGGCACACATTCAGGAGATATCCCATAATCTTGTAACTGTTGCCTTATCCAGAGAATTTGTGAACAACAGCTAGCAGCCGCCACATACTCTGCTTCAGTAGTAGATGTGGCCACAGAGTGCTGCTAATTGCTGAACCAACTAATGAGCTTATGTCCAAGGAATTGACATGTACCGCTCGTGCTCTTCCTGTCGATCTTGCAGCCTCCAAAATCGGAATCTGAATATCCAATTAGAGCGAGACTGTCTGCTCTTGGATACCAAATTCCCAAACTATCTGTGCACTTCAAATAACGCACAATCCACTTAGCAGTGTCCAGATGTGTTTTCTTAGGATTTGCCTGATATCTAGCACACAATCCGACGACATAAGAT
This sequence comes from Plectranthus barbatus, assembly GCA_026898455.1. Lineage (NCBI taxonomy): Eukaryota > Viridiplantae > Streptophyta > Magnoliopsida > Lamiales > Lamiaceae > Plectranthus > Plectranthus barbatus. Next base: position 175,913 of record JAPKLW010001576.1, read on the forward strand.
ATATCAGGTCTGCTGGCGGTGAGATACAGCAGTGAACCTATAATTCCTCTATAAAGAGTAGGGTTCACATCATCTCCTTCTTTCTCAAGTGCAGATATACACGTCGTACTTATCGGAATCCTTAGACTCTTTGTCTTTTCAGGACAGTATTTCGCAATCAAATCGCGAGTATACTTCTTCTGATGGATGAAAATTCCTTCGCTGGATTGTTGAACTTGCAATCCGAGAAAATATGACATCTTTCCCATCATACTCATCTGGAAATTGTTGATCATGAGCTCTGAAAATTTATCACATAATCCTTGATTCTTTGAGCCAAAAATAATATCATCGACGTATATTTGCACCAGCAAAATACTTCCTTCATCTTCAATGCGAAAGAGAGTCTGATCAATCCTCCCTTTCTAAAAATCATTTTTCAGCAGGAACTTGGATAGTGTTCCATACCAAGCCCTCGACACTTGCTTTAACCCATATAGAGCTTTCTTGAGCCTGTACACTTGATTACCATGCTCGAAGCCTGGTGGTTGCTCAACATAGACTTCCTCCTTGAGCTCACCATTTAAAAAGGCACATTTTACGTCCATTTGCATCACATCGAACTCATGATAAGCAGCATATGCGAGAAATAATCGAATTTCTTCAAGCCTGGCTACCAGAGCAAATGTCTCGTCATAGTCTATCCCTTCGCATTGCCTATAACCTTTAGCTACAAGACGGGTCTTATTTCTGACGACTAAGCCTGACTCATCCTTCTTGTTTTTGAATACCCATTTAGTGCCTATAACACTTTGATGTTCTGGTCTGTCTACCAGTTCCCACACATTGTTTCGTGTGAATTCAGCAAGCTCGTCATGCTTAGCGTTCACCCAATCCAGATCTAGCAGTGCTTCTTCAATCTTTTTGGGTTCTTCGCTGGAGATATAACAAGCCAACATAGCGTTCCCTTGTCTTGTCAGCATAGGGTCATGGACATCTCCTATGACATCTTCAAGAGAATGGGCGCGCAACCATGTTGGTCTGGCCACATTTCCTTCCCCTGCGTGACCATTGTCTTGTACATTGTTCGCCATAGCACCCTCCTGGTGCTCAGCATCTGGATTGACTTCAACCGAAATATCTGCTGCAGGATTTCCTGGGACGGGATCCTCTTCAGCAACTGGAATCTTAGCAGCGCCTCTGCCAAGATCTTCATGAGTAGCCATGCCTTCCCCAAAAGGAATATCCATTGTTGTCTCCTCTTCTTCATCATTAAGCATCTCTAGAATGTCTGACTCAACAAGGATGTTAGTAGGTGTGGCCTCAGCATGATCACTAGCATCACTGGCCTGGTCAGTAGTTTGGTCCCCTGCTGAGTGCGTTTGGTTCGGATTGCAGTCATTCATAGACTTAGTCGGATCAACACGCATATTCTTGAAAGAATTTAAAAATGTTTGATCATTGACATCATCAGTGTCATGATTGCTATCCTCTTTTCTTTTGTTTTCTCTACGCACTAAAGTAGACTTATCAAAAATAACATTGCATGTTATTCCCACAATACCGGTAGTCTTATTCAATACCCTAAAACCTTTATGAGTGGGGTGTCCATAACCAAGAAGTACACCCTCATCTGACTTAGGTGAGAAAGTATTGAGTTTAGATTTTCCGTTATTGTGAATATAACATGTAGAACCGAATGCACGGAGATGAGTTATAGAGGGCTTACGACCATTGTACACTTCGTAGGGAGTTTGATTGAATCTGCCATTGATAGCACTCCTATTCTGTGTATAACAGGCCGTCATGACTGCTTCCCCCCAGTACTTAGCAGGTAGATTGGAATCAGCTATCATCGAACGAACTGCTTCTTTCAGCGTCCGATTCCTTCTTTCTACTAATCCATTATGCTGAGGAGTTCTAGCTGTAGATCTTTCGTGTGATATTCCAGCTTCAGCACAGAAATCCATCAGTACTCCATTACAGAACTCTGTTCCATTGTCAGAGTGAATTCTCTTTACAGTAACTTCTTTATTATTCTGCTCCTTGAGAATTAGCTCTGGTAGGATAAGTTTCACCTCATCCTTGGTCTTTAAAAGTCGTACCCATGTATACCTGGAAAAATCATCAACCACCACAAGTGTATATAGACATTTACTTACAGTGGATGGAGTGACGGGACTGAAGAGCTCCATATGAAGTAATGCTAGAATCCTCTGTGATGTTTCTTTCTCAGGATTTATCTTAAAGGATGATTTGGTCTGCTTCCCTTTTTGGCATGCTTTGCATATGCCTTCTTTGCGAAATGTCTCATTGGGCAGACCTATAACAAGCTTATTTTTGGCAAGGTAATTAATAGTTTTGAAATTTAAATAATTGAACCTCTTGTGCCATAGCCATGTTGTCTCCTCTTTGTTCATGGTCAGGAAGCAAGAGTGTTGTTGACCACTTTCCCAGTCAACAACATATAGGCCACCCTTTCGGATGCCTCGAAGTTTCACTTCCCCTGTAACATTGTCAGCAATAGTACAACCTGTATTGATAAATGAGACAGTAAATCCATTCTCACAAAGTTGACTAATACTTAGCAGATTGTGTTTGAGGTTGGAGACGAGAGCTACGTTAACTATCCTCAACCCATTGCTCTCTATGCATCCCCTTCCCACAACTTTGCCTTCACTGTTATCTCCAAACTTGACTCTTGATCCATATAAAAGTTTCTGCAAGTCTGAGAACAGCTCCTCATTTCCTGTCATGTGTGCTGAGCATCCGCTATCAAGGATCCACTCGTTTGATTTACTTGAAGTAGTATGAGCTTTTGGACCCTATTCCTGCAACACAAATGATTAAGCGGATTTAGGTACCCGTTTAACGTCAGGTCCTGCAGGATTAGCATTGATCATAGTTCCTTTCGGAACCCACATTTTAGTGACTTTCAAGATTTTCTTCTTGATTTCACTGTTTATGTCACGCCCCCAAACCGGGCCTATGCGACAGACCCAAGTGCGAACAATGCACGCAAAGAGTTT
>JAPKLW010001577.1:0-34484 GCA_026898455.1 Plectranthus barbatus
ACTACGAATCCCTCTTCGGCAACTTCGAAGACTTCATGAGTACCTACGAGTCCAATCCCAATCCCAACCAGTCCAATCCCAATCCCAATCCCAATCCCAATCACAGCCTGTCCATTCCCTATCCCAGCCAGTCCATTCCCTACAACTCCAATCCTAATCCTCATCAATACGAATCCTACCGGTCCAATCCAGAACAATCTGATTCGGAACAATCCAGTCCCGAACAGTCCACATCTACTACCTATCAGTCCAGTGCAGACCAATCCACGGGAAACTATACCATGACAAGTAACAATGCTTTTACTTATTTATTTACATTTCCTATTACAACATTTATTAATATGTACATTTTTGTTAATTATCACATTTGGTTTCTTAGGAAATCAACCGCTTGAAGATTCATCTTCTTCTAAGAGCATCAAAAAGCGCATGAAGCTTCCTACATGGCTCACGAGGCGGAAATAAAATGGGGACTATATTTCTTATTAATTTTATGTAGTAGACTTTTCATAATTATTTTCTTTTATTTCTTCAATTATTTTAATATGTTCGCATGTTTCCGAGAAGACCCTAATCTTATTGTAATATTTTGATTAAATTTGTGCTACATATATTTTTATTTTATTTATATCCTACATTAAAATAAATACATGTAAACCATAAATATAACAAATAAACCCTAATTCCCAATGTCGTAACCCTAACCATAACCCTAAATCCCCATATTTATAAAGGGTTCGAATTTCCGGAATTCGAACTAATATTTAAAATATATTGCCGGAAATTTAATTAAAAAATAATTTATTTATAAAGGGTTCGAATTCAAGGAATTCAAACCCATAATTAAATTATAAAACCTGGGAGGTTCGAATTCCTGACATTCGAACTCGCTAGGTTTGTCCACATGTCTAGGGTTTCGGACACAAATATCCACATGTTTAATTCTGGTGACACGGAGGGAAATCACCCCAAGCCACGTCGGTCGACACAGCAGGGGCGACGCAGGTGGATATCGACCAGGTATATCGACCAATATGGGGCTGAGATTGGTCGATACGGTCTGTGTCGATCGATACATGGAGGCATATCGGTCGACACATACGCACAGAGAGGAAATTTTCGTTTTCTCGTTCGTTCTTGATTCGTTTTGAGTCATTTTCGATTCCTGAGTTTAATACATGATTGTATGAGCATGTTTAGGACTTGATTACATGTTGGGTTGTGAAATTGAAGGTCGAGAGTTGATTGAATTGAATGAGATAAGAATTCAAGTATGTTTTGGTGTTGAAATCAAGTTGGAAATTAAAGTTGGATTGTGTTTCTTTGGAGTTTGTCGAGTTAGACGTTTGTCCTAGTTTGTCCATCCTAATTGGTTGTGTACTTGATTGTTGAAGGTAGGAGATAAGGAGACCCGGCTCAACCTGCTCAATTAGCGAAAGAAACACCTAGACGAATAAAGCTTAACACCAGGTGGGAACTATTTCAGGATAAAATAAAATGCCTTTTCGAGCTTCATGCTCAGTTTTCAAAACGTGTGTGAAAATGATTTGTTTTAAATGGCTGCTATGCATAAAATGTTTTGTGCTATCATATTTGTCCTCTGTTGACTGCTATCAACAGGGAGTATTTAATGAGATGAGAACCAGGTGCATTCAGTACTTGAGCTAGTCTTATTATCTGTGTTAAAGGCTAGCTACCTTTGTTTGTGAGCTCGGGTGAGACGGTTGTGTACGTAAACCCTGAAAGAAAGGAAATTGATTTATTATTATAACGATCGGGTCTCGATGTTGTGGTCCAAGACAAGTGCACTTGATGACAGTGGGTTGAGTGGTTCGTCCATTCCTAACTATTCATAGTAACTTGGAAGTGGGCCAGCTTCCAGTTACAAAATGTAAACAGATATGATATCATGTTAGATAGCGCGCAAAATAAAATATTTTAGATAACACGGTTTCTTTCAACAAAACCCCGTGTTTATCTGTGTGAGTTGCATAGCATTCATATTTAAACTGTATCTTTTGGGCATGTTTCCATTGGGTACAATTGTACTCAGCCCCTCGTGTTATTTCTAAAACGGGCAGGTTGATCAGCGAGGATGGAGATGTGGCGGTGTAAAGTATGAAGATGGATTTTGTAAAGCCTTTTGAAGATCCTGTGATATGCATCGCCATATGTATATCACCATTACGCTTGCACCCACTGCACCACGCTCTGAAAATATTTTCCTTCCCTTGCTAAATCTTTTGAAGAAATAGTTGTTTTAAACTCTTTACTTTGTGTTTGTTTAAAACGTTATGTATGTTGAATGATGGTTTCAGTTTGTTTCTTTTAATTATCTTAAAGTCTTTCGCTAATTTTAAATTATTATTTGTTGAATTTTGTCAACCACGACTGTAACGTACCTCGTAGTTGGGAAGGCTAATTGGGGGCGTTACATATATCCTGTAAACGGCTCAATTGTGCGTGAAACCTGCATAAACAACCCAAAACCAAACCAAACGTAATATTTACTAAAAGAATATGAATACGGCACAGAAATATCACTTAACGATCTAATTCAGGGCAAATAGTTAGCAGATTCACATCAGCAAAATGCACAAAATGAGTGTTTATCAATTAACAATTGATTTAATTAGATCTAATTGATATAATTAATATATATATATATATATATATATATTAAAATTGTTATATATTTACCCTATCTTGAAATTTCTCCTTATAGATACTGATGTTCATTATGCATCATCAAAAGATATGAAGACTGCATATAGAATGTAAACTCAAATTACTCTAAATTTTTATATTTATTATATTTTTATTTATTATTTATATTTATAATCACTTCAATTCACTACACTTACAAAATGATTAATAAGAAAAATATTATTTTTAAGTTCTAAATATTGTGTAAAATACTTAAAATATATATTTTCTTATTTCGATTTCATCACCAACCTAAAAATTATTGTTTGATTAAGACATTTTAACAAATTCAACTAAAAGTATTTACTTTTTAGCTATATTTGATATGTGTTGATAAAAGTGACTAAAATCATTTTATGTTTTATAAAATTGATTATTTTAAATAATTAAGACAAAAAAGAGACCCTCATATGTCAAGAGGAGGGAAAGCCACATAAGCTGCCACAAGCCAAGGAAATTCTTTGTATTATACTTTTAATTAAAGAATTATATTTCAATGCTGCTATTTATGCAACATTGCCAAAGATTTTTGTTGAATCGAATCAAGTAAGAGATCATGTTGTTTTTTCTTTGCATTCTTGTTCGTGTTTCTTCTGATTTAAAATTTAAACAATCAAAATCTCAACAATCATGTTTCTAAAAACTCAAGCCCAGAAATCGTCAGGGTTGTTTGGTTATCATTATCTTGCTTTGTAGAATAAGTCAAGGAATGACTTTTTATGTAAACCTTCTTCTTGAATTCATGTGAAATTCCCATTTATTTCTTAAATCGCAATTTATCAATTTTCAAGAGCTTAACAATTAATAATTTATCTAGCGTTTGTACGAAATTATTGATAAATAATTACCCTTTAAGATTCTTCAATAGGTGGTGATTTTTTCTGATTTATCATTAAAAAAACATTCCTTATTATTATTTATTTATTAAAAAAATGCTAGTAAAAGAGGATTGATTCCTGGGTCATTCATGGACTCATTTATCACGACATTATTGCTTTTTGAGAGGAATGCTAGTTTGATTATAAGGCCAGGCAAGAATCGCATGCCTGCAAACACATTTTTTTAAGAATTTAGCTTTGCTTGTTGTTAGCCCCACTATCATCATTCACTTTTATGAATAAATATATATTCCTTATAATCATATCATTTTAAGCTATTAATATGATATGCTATTATAGTTTCAATATGTTTGAGTTATTTAGAAAGATAATGTCTGTATCTAATCTTTAGAATATTACTTAATTATATTTTTCTCCATATATCATTATATAAAGGACTTGAAAGATGTGTGTAGAGTGCCATCACAAACCACTATAAATATTTATATTTTTTATTCATTTTTTAATACTTGCAAACATTTTAATTCACAACACTTACAGAATTGATTAATAAGAAAAAAGAGCCTGCGCATTTTTGAAAATTGGAAATATATTAAAGTGATTGTAAATTAAGAATTATATTCACATTTTCATTTGTTAAAGAATTATAACTCGAAGTTACCACCTATATGACATTGCCAAGGACACCCATGTAAGTTGGTGACCTCAAATGATAATTAAATGGATAGTATGCTTTCATTATAAAAAAAAAAAAAAAAAAAAAAAAATTGGAAGCGTATTTGCGCATTCCAACTGGATTTCTGACCTTATAACTCAAAAGAAGATTATAAATACACACAAAACATAGACAATGAAAAAAATAAAAAACATAAAATACAAAGTAGATCGAAAGAAAAATGATAGAAAGAGAGAGGGAGAGAAACAAATGATGAAAGAAGAATCTCGAAGCTCTCCTAAGTTTAACGATTGATGTGCACTTGAGATTATCGTGCATTTTAGCACGAGGCTATCGTTTGTTTGATATACGACTCATTGGTTGACAACAAGTTTCCAATACTCATCGTTGTTCAGTATTCTTTGTACAGAACTCAATCCTTCAATGAAGCAGAAGATCCTGAAGTTGTGAACAGTTCGGAGGAAAAATGAACACATGAGGGCGTAAAAGAAAGAGCCTAGTTAATGAATTTCTTGCAATAAAGCTCGACTAACTGTCGTTTCTTGCAACTAGAGTTAGTTGGAGAAGATTATAATTGTATTAAATTACCGAAAGCAACTAATAATAGTGTATTATATCCAAAAAAGTAGATGTAGGAATAATTGGCTCCTGAACCACTGTAAACTCTAATAGTGTCATTTACTGTTTTGTTTCGATTCAAATATATTCCTTCTGTTAATTGTCATTTTGAAATCTACCAGTTTTAAATTAGTGAAGTATAACTGAATATTGACTTAATACCTGCTTAACTTCAAATTTTACAAGTAACTGAATTAACCAAATTGATTATTTTCGTGTGCACATTATTTTATATTTTGATATATCCGGACCAACATAAATTTATTGGGCCCAGAGAACATGTGTTTGGCTGAGACGCGTTGTTAAGCTAATTGTTTTATTGGGCCTAAAACAATAATTATGCTAAAACAACTTTTGGATTTAATAAAAGAAATTTAAATTAATAGGCAAATTTGGTAAAAATAAATTATAAATTATTATGATTTTTAAAAATATATTATTAACTTAGGTATTTTTTTTAAATAAATATTCGAATTATCAATTTTGTTATTTAAATGAAAGTAAGCATGATTGGATTCCTTTATTTTTGAAAATTTGGACGTGACAAATTGATATTAAGTCTATGATTCTGTAGGTAAAAGAAAATTTTTTATAACACCCTCATTTTGTCTCGCATTCTGAGGACCCAGTGTTTTTGAGATTGTAAATCCAATGTTTTATTTTATTTCAAGATTTTGTTACAGTTCTTCAAATAAAATTTTTTATATTTAGGATTTGAATTTAAATTTTAAGAAAATCATGTTTATCTAAAATATTTTAATTAAGATTCAACTTCAACCATTATAAATAAGCCATTTTAAATTATACTATATTAAAAAGGATTTGAGAAGCATAAGAAGTAAAATGTGAAATGTAATTTGCATTGTTTACTTTTAAAACTAAAACTAAATGCTGTAAAGGAGAATGAAAGAAAAAGAAACACACGATCTTGGCAAGGAAACGTAGGCTAAAGCTTGCGAATGAATTATTTGATAAACTAATGAAAATATTTAACCTAAATAAGCAAAATAAAATTATTTTCATTCTTTACTCTTCTTCACTACTAAAATAGACCTCAATGCAATATTGTTTGTGGAGGAAAATATTCCAACATTGAATATAGGAACGTTAATTTAGTCTGAAGTTCACGATTAAACTCCAACTAAAAAATAGATTACGATTAGGATCGTATTTTTTTAATTCGAAAATTTTCATTTTGATTAAGCCCGAACCAAATAGCCTGCAAACTGATAAATATGACTTAAAATCTAATGAATTGACCCGTTTCATATCCCTATTTCAATCCCATTCATCCAAAATAACCCGACTGCACCAAACAATTCTCACAGCTTGTCATAAATATATATATATATATATATTACATTTCACAAGACAAAAAATAAATAAATAAAAAGTTGAAATCACATGATGAGCATTTGATTTTCTTGTAAGAAAATACTTGATCCACTTATTCATGAAGGTAAAGTAAACACACGCACACAGCACTCTAACAAGTCACAACATTAATTATGCATGCATGCACACAACACAACTTACTTTTCCACAATAAGCTTGGCCATAGAATATCGACCGGCATCAAACTGATCGACCAAGCCAAAATGAGCCATCAACAACCAAACAAAGCTTATGAGCTCTCCCCCTCTGCTCAACGGCTCCGCAAGAGTCAGCGGCCTGCAACGCACCGCCGCGTACGACACCATCTCCACCCAGACTTTGCTCATTATCTCCCATTTTCTATCCCCCAGCAGTCGATCAATCTCTTGAGCCAGTCGGCACCCATCAAACAAAACTGATTTGCTCCTATCTCCCTTGATATCTGCGGAAGCAACTTTTGCATTAACTTGAAGGATCTTCTTGCAAAAATCCTTCTCCACCGCTACCTTCTCCGGCAAACGCCACATGCATCGCTTCAGGGAGAGGATGATGAATCGAACGGGAGAAAATATCCAGAATACAAACGATATGACGCCTTGTCCGAAAGCATAACAAATGACTTTGCAGACGCTGGGCTCTCTCTCCTCATCTGATGAACGCCACTCTCTCTTGATATCAGCACATGTATCCCGCAATCGTGTCTGCCCGATATCCGTCACTCCATACATGATCGCCGGCTGCATTTTCACCAGATACATCATGTAGTCCGACAGGAGCTTCGCGTGTTCTCTGTCGTTATTGATCTTGGCGCCTTCGTCGGCGTGATAGCAAAGCTCGGTGGCGATATGCCATATTAGGAGGCTCTTGTCATAGTCCATATCGACAACGTGTTCTTGAAGCAGTTGCCTGCATTCTTGGTCCAAATTGAAATGGAGGACCCAATTACTTCTCGCTGCGCTCGTCTCTCTGCCACTTTCCAAGTCGTCTCCCAAAACATGGGACTTGCTCTTCACCTCGTCGAATATTAGTTGCCATAGATGCATGGTGAACGGTTTTCTTCCCTCATACATGAGTCGATCGAAATATGAAGATAACCCGAACCAGTCCATGATTCGCTGAATCTCAGGTGGGCGGGGAGAGAGACAGTACTTAGTCAAGCTGAGAGTCGACACGGATTCCGACCACTTCCGATTGAATATAGTATTCACATGAGGCCGTTTATTAGACGGCGACATAAAAACAAGAATGATTTTGTAAGTGAATGATATTACATCATTGGCAATGGCGCCTAGGAGCAAGGTATATGAAATGGCAACGTCAGGCTGATTATATTCCTTCTTCACATTGTAGAACAGACCCAACGAAGTCATCATCAACACAGACGAAAACAAACGAAGGCAGACTCCCACGGGAGTGTTGAGAAAAATAGCCTTTGTGAAGAGAATTCGATAAAGAGAATTCAGCTCCGTAGCTATAATCATGAACGCCTCCTTCGCCGTCCTGACCAGGAAAAACTCCCGGGTCTGCCTGCGATCCAAGTGGCTGCATCTGAGGTCGACCACCAGGCGCACCACCATCTCTAAGAAATATGGATGAGTGTGCATCACGGTGCTACTCAGCTTGCCACGCTCCACATTGACCATGCTGGGCTCCACAAAGATCATTTCCACGCGTGTGGGGAAATTAGCCTCGGTGTAGAAATTGTGGGCGTTCATGATCTTGGAGTAACTGGGGCCGGGATCGGGGGTCTTCCGCAGCGAGTCGCGGAGGTTGACGACGCTGGCGGAGTACAGCGATGTGGTTTTCTCGCTGTACCTGATGAGGCCGGATATGAAGACGAGTACAGTGGGGATCTTGAGCTTGTTCTGGGCGAATGTCTGGATGAAGATGTAGATTGAGGAGATGCATTGGAAGACGATGGCGAGGGCGTGGCGGTGCCAGAAGTCGTTGTCCTGCAACGCGAAGGCGGTGATGGAGTCGGGGCCGCCGAGGTGGACTAGCAGGAAGCTGCACCAGAAAGCGAGCGACTCCCCGTTCTTCCGGTTGTCGCTTAAGCCGCTGGAGATGACTCCGGCGGCGTAGTTGGCGGCCCAGTCGGCCAGCAGGTATAAGCAGAAGGTTGTTGAGATGAACTTGTAGCTGGAGATGCTGCATCTGAATGGGGCTAAGAAAAACAGACAGGTTTGGAGAGCGAAGCTCAGCAGCATGAATCCTCGGACGTCCCAGTAATCCCACAGCTTCTTTAGCACTCCCAAAATATAAGGCACTTCCATTTTTATCTGATTTGATTTCTACCTCGATAATCACATCAAATCAGGAATGGAATGCAAAGCAACATACGCACGCACAGAGTTAAAGACGTTCAAGCTAAGAAAAAGGAAGTTAACACGCACAGAATAATTGGAACTCAACACACCCTTTACAAAATAATGTGTATTCTCAATATAACTCAAGAGGAAAAGTGGATCGAGGAGTCTGGGTTTGAGTGACTGAACATGGGAAAATGTTGCTAGGAAAAGGTTAGATAATTAAAAGAAAAGACCTCACGTATAACTCAAATATATTATTTACTCACACTGTATTTAACTTCTTAGCTTTTGTCCATTTCAAAATAAGATTTGAATAGGTATTATTGTATTCAGGATAGATTAAGATTTCAGATATTTTTATCTTATCCTAATTAATTACCTTATATATCTAAAATTTTATTAATTCCTATAAATAGCCTTACTTCTCATTATAAACTAGGTCAAATACAATGTTGCTGCATATAATCTAAAGGAACAGTAGGATTTGTGTTTTCCGATAATTTTGTAATCCCATTTAATGTTCTTCACCTTGGAATAATATATATCACTTTTGTTTTCTATTAATTATGTGTATTTGAAATCACTTCCATTCACAACACACCTCGTAACTTCTACACAATATTACATTACAAATTTGACTCGTCAGAGTTACTATTATATGAATACAAAATTTAACACACGCGTGAAACTATATAATCACAACCAATATTAAGAGCACAAGATGGATAATTCAATATTGTTGATTGTTCTAGGTCATCTTAACCCGTTAATATGAGATATTTAATAAGTGTAAGAATTATTATTAGGAGTATTTATTATTGTAACTGTGTTAATTATTATTATTATTATTTTTAATAAGTATACATTAATTTTAAATATACATACTCACACACCCAAATGTTTTCAAGAAAGTTCAAACTTGTGACCTCTCCGCCACAGATAAAGTGCTTTAACCATTACACCCGAGCGAAGGAACACTGTGCTAACTTTAATACCATATTAGGATTCACCTCATTATTACAACATTAATTTATAAAAAGAGAGATGTCTCAATATTATAAAGTGATCCACAACACGATACTACCGTGAATGGGACATTTAATAGACTCTGGAACCATGTTTCTTCTTACACATTAGGAAATCAAATTGAAAGAAGAAACTTATACTTAGCCTCGATTGGACGTTGTTAAAAAGATTCTTTAGAATGAAATTTAATTTAAAAATTCATATTATATATATATATATATATATATATATAGTGGCGGATCCAGAAAAATGTAGTAAGGGGGGCTGAATTTTTTTTTTTGGCCTCCACCTTAACTTCAATCCTTTTATATCATATTTTCATCATTTTTTTCATCTTTACGAGGAGGGCTATACCATAAAATGTTGGATCACGATACTATAAAAACGAAAAAAAATTCGGGCTAGGGGGAGCTCCCATGTAGATCTGCCACTGTATATATATAAACTAGATTTGCACCCGCGCAATGCGCTAATCAAATATATAAAGTCTTATTTTATAATATTGTCATATAATAAATAAAATTATATATCTTAACATTTTATATACATATATTTAATTTTTATTCATCAATATATTTTATAATATATATTATCTACATTATACGTTAACTTATATATATAAATTTACTAAAATAAAAGAAATATATCAAACACAAAGTCTATGAGATTTTATTTAAATAGGCAAACTCTCAGATAAGACAGTCTCAATATTTTTATTGTGAGAAATGATGTATTTAATTTATTGAAATGATGTATTTATTTGTTGCAAATAATATAATTTTTTGCACAGAAAAAAATAATATATTAAAAAATAAAATGATGTATATAACTTATTGAGTATTAAGGTCCGTCTCACAATAAAAAATGGTGAGATCGTCTCTCAGGAGACCAAGTCCTTTAAATATTATCCATAAACCATATATATTTGCATTATTAAAAAAATAGTAAATTAGTGAGATCTAATATTTTTAAGAAAAATTGACAAATATAATTTTATTATATTTTTACTGATGTTTATTGTAATAATAGAATAAATAAAATAAAAATAAAAATTGGGGAACAATTAATAGGCACTATAATCCTCTAATATATTTTATAGATTTACATCCGTGAAATGCGTAAATAATATTAATATATTTTTCAAATTACTTCAAATATTAAATAATAAAATAATTTTATTATGAGTTTCATTTAAATTCTTATAATAGTATATTATTTATTTTAATGTTATTATAAATAATAATAGATCTTAGGGAATAAAACTTTAGGATTATAAATAAGATAATTAATAACAAGATATGAAAATAATGAGATATAGTATATACTGGACAAAATAAACATCAAATAAATTATAATTCAATTAATCAATTATTTTAATTTTAAATATTTGAATATAAAAAATATAATTACAAATATAAAATATGGATATAACAATTAAAAGTATATACATACATTAAAGAGACTTTAGGATAGATGAGAAATACTATCGAAAGAAAAAGAAAAAAAAAAATAAGTGGAATAAAATTTAGCGGAAAATGTTTGGTGGAGGCTTCTTTTCTTTAGTATATATAGATATAGATATAGATATGTCTGTGTCTTTCCAAATAATGAAAATGAAAATGCGAATGAGTTTGTCTAAGAATAGTTTTTTTAGTATTTTTATGTAATCTTATTCTTGAATTAATATGAACTTTCCACTTATTAAATCGCAATTTTCAAGAGCTATTAAAAATTATTTCATCTAGCGCTTGTATGAAATTATTGAATAATAATAACTTTTATAAGATTCTTCAGAAGTGGTAATTTTTCTGATTTATCGTTAAAAAAAAAAAAGCAGCACTAATGCATATTATTTAATTATTAAAAAATGCTAGTAAAAGAGGATCGATTCCTGGGTGTTCATGGACTTATGTACGACGACATCACTGCTTTTTGGGAGGAACGATAGTTTAATTATAAGGCCAGGCAAGAATCGCATGCATGCAACACATTTTTCAAAGAATTTCACTTTGCTTTGTTGTTAGCCACAAAATCATCATTCACTTTTAGAATAAATATATACCTTCATTGTAGGATAGTTAAGGGGCGGATGCACAATTAGAACATACTGGGGCTATTAGTCCCGGTTTATCAGAGTAAAGAGTTTATGCACAGCGAAAATTTAGTTTAATTTGTTTGTTCGGTAATTTTGCACTTATTCAAGCTGATGGTGACGTGTCAACTTGATTTGTCAAATCTTGTTCGGGTACTTAGCGTCAAGTATGCTTAGTGTCAGTATTCAGTATATACTACAAAACCTGAGTGTTGAGTTTTAAAATATAAGTAAGCTGACAAAATGAAGAAAGCAGTAAATGACAAACAAATTTATAGTGGTTCGGACTAAACCATCCTACGTCCACTCTTCAGACTCACGGTCTGCTAATCTACTAAGCTTAGAACTTTACATGTGCTCCTACGATCTATAGTTTGTCGGTGAATATCTCGTCCACCGATCCACAAGCGCTCTCGCCTGGTCCTTGCTCCGTTCTTCGCTTCGCAGCTGCTCAGAGTGTGGGTGCACCACTCAGCCTCCTCGTAGCTGGAATAGGGTGTTTATAGTTCTCCCTTGTATTGTCACCTTGACGGCAGATTGCCCGTAAGAGTCAAAGTACAAGACGTACTTGACTATTGTAGTCTTTCTTGGAGAGAAAGACTATCAAGAAATAACTCAAGAACACTAAGGTTTTAAGTCTCGTATTCAGAGAAGTGACACACAGAAAAGCTTAAAGAAGCCTCGAAAGTAAGCAAACTCTTGCGTGCTTGTAGCTTCGTGTGTATTTGCTTGTCACTTTCGGTAATGTGTAGTATGTACTTGTTTGCACTAGTTAATTTGTATTCGGTAACCTTCTCTCGTTGAAGATCATTCGGTATTTATAGCCGTAGTGTAGAAGGTTTGAAATAAATGCCCGTTAGAGATAAATTGGAAGATGTCCAATCGGATGTCTCTGTTGGCTGCTGCTCTATGCGGGTAGGTGGTGCTTTTCCAGATGTTCTACGCTTGCTCCGCTTTTTCCTGACTTTGATAGCGACGGTTCGTCTTTGTGTCAGAACGACAATATTCATCAATATATATATATAAAGAGAGAGATGTCTGATCATATGAGAATAGTTGTTAACGTGACAACAGATAATGAAGTAATTTTAAGATAAAATGAACAAACTGAAGATAAAAGTGAACAATATTTTAGAAAAACTGAAGTCTAAAAAGTACAATGAAGGAAATCGAAGATAAAATGAAGAAAATGGATGGTAAAATGAAAATGAAGTATTTTGAGGTTAAAATGAAATATTTTTTGAATGAATGATTTTGATGTTAAAATGAAGTATAATGAGTTAGGAATGAATCTACACCATTCATCTCAAAAAGTCAATGGTTGAGATTAAAATATTTTTTCAGATTTTATGTTTTTTTGCTTTATAAATCATGCTTAATCGACTTAAGCATGATTTATAAAGAAATTAAGCACGAACGAAAATTATGCTTATTTCTTTAATCTTTGATGTTTTAATCTCAACCATTGATGCTATAAATCCAATGGCTGAGATTCTTTCCTGTTTAACACAAACTTTAATTTTAGCACTTGATCATAACACATTCTCTCTATATATATATTAAAATTGGTATATATTTATCCTATCTTGAAATTTCTCCTTATAAATATTGATATTCGTAGTGCATTATCAAAAGATTTGCAGAGTGCATATAGAATGTAAACTCAAATTACTCTAAATTTTTATATTTTATATTTATATATATAATCACTTCAATTCACTACACTTACAAAATGATTAATAAAGAAGAAAGAGACAGTAACGCCCCCTACTGGCCTTCCCAATATTTCGGGTGCGTTACAGGTGATTAAGGGAAATTTCTCTTAGTGGAGAATTTAAAAATGATCAAAAGAAAACAACCAACCACTTATGCAAAATATCGTTTTCATTTATCAAATATGCAGAAGCAAAATAGTTCATAAACTTATAAAACCATTCAGAAACCATAACAGGATTTGTTTGCAAAGAGTTTACACTACAGATTGGGAAGGATGTATATCAGAGATATGCATATGGAGATGCATATCTCAGGATCTGGCTTTATCTGATAACCTGCTACGCTTCTTACACCACCGCATCCTTCATCCTCGCTTTAACATGTGCATTTTAGAAATAATACCAAGGGCCCTTTTGTACCCTGTGGAGACAATGCCCGAAAATAATACATTTATATATATGAATATTATGCCATACAAATGCATCACGAAGTTTTATTGAAATTAAACCGTGATCATTCAAAATATTTTTCTTGCTGCAGCATTTCACTTGTGTGATATTATATATGTTTACCATTTTGTGACTGAAACCTAGCCAACTTTCAAATCACGATGAACAGCTGGGAATGGGTGAACCACTCTAAGTCTCTGACCACTGTCCTCTATATGTGCACAGTGTCTCAGATCACACAACAATGAGACAACGATCGATTAATAAACTTAAAGTTTCACATTATTACTCCTTGGGTATTAGCTCTCCTGCTGAGGAACCCTAACATTTCATTTCATTTCACATTGTTTGCAAACATAAGAGATCTTAGTATCCCTGAAGTTAAAGAGAAGTAGCGCAGATAACATTTATATTTGGATCGATTCTCACTTAACACACCTCTCTGGAAATCCACGATTTACTAGAGGACATAATATAACACACAAAACTTTTGGCATATATTCAACTTTAAAACAAATCATTTTCGTACTTTTCATAAAACAGAGCTCACAGCTCAAAACAGCATGCATGTTTACATAAAATAGTCCCCACCTTTTGTATTTACTATGAGATGTGTAGACCTATGGATGTAAAATTTTAGCTCTCACGGCTCCTCTGCTGATATCCCTTCAATCAACATTACATAACATCAGGTGTTCATTCCATCATTAAACATTCAGCTTAAAGTTGATGTTACACCACACTCCAAGTCCTATGACTGACAAACTAGACTGACACAACCCGACAGTTTGACATGCATTCTCGCACCTCAAGACATGCATACGACTCAAACAACTCACTTATATATGTTAACCAATCCACGGCTAACAAATAAACTCAAAATAAGCACGTTTATATATTAAATGGCTAAGCATGCAACTAACTTTACATTAATCGAATTAATCAAAATCTGACGTCCAATATTCCAAACAAGTGCATAATCATGCTCATGACATGCTTCATAATCCATATATCAGCAAACATTGACGACATGACAAAACGAATCAAAAAATCACATTTCTTCGGGTCTGAACATGAACGGCGACCCAACATGCGAGCGACCGCCGACCGCGTTCTGGGTCGCCGAACGTGCATGCTCCAGAAAAAAGAAAAAAATATCACCGGCATCGACCGACACCGTTCCCATCGGTCAACACGGTCACGTCGACCGACATAGGCCCACGTCGACCGATGTGGCCGTCGATCGACATGGACGACGAGGCAGCAGCAGCTCGTCGTTGTAATTATCGCGCGAGCTGCCGGCCTTCTCCTGCCAACCCAGACCTTAAACCACACCCCAACATGATCCTCATGAACTCACGACCATAAACACATGCTCGACTGACCGAAAAACTGGACAAACTCGCCGGAAAAATAAAGGTGAAGCTTACGGATGACTGGGGAGAATTTCAGCATCGGCGTCGGCGGCGGCATTCCGGTGGCGGGGGTGGTGATATCTTCACACGAAAATATTCCCTACGACACAAGGAACACAAATATACAAGCAAATCTCAGTTTCGTCGTCGTTAAATCCGAGTTCTATGCCGACATCGTAATTTTATCGACTTACCGTCGGCTTAACTTCGAGCTCGATTATCTCTCTTGATACTCGATGAAATTTTGCGTTCTCAAGCTCCATAGAATCCTTGTAGTACAACTATATACGGGTGGTGGTTTCTCGTCCGGTGGTGTGGTGTGGTGGTCGGAAAAATTGCGAGAAGATAGGGTGGCGGATGGTGGTGTCACGGGTGTGTGCGAAAGAAAGAGGTGAGAATGAAAATGTGAATATCGGATTTTTTTTGCTTTTCTTGATTGATTAATTCTGAAATTCCACCGCCTCACCTCTGCTGTGCCGCCCAAGCTATTGATTTTAGCCACCCATCTACATGTTTGTGTGGTAATTCTTCGCCACGTAGAATTGTCGCGCAACATGTCCTCTAGTTCAACTCGCGTGTATTTAATTCCGATAATTAATATCGTGATTTCTAATTGGACTCACATTGTCACAATTATTTAAGGAAATCCACGGTATTTCTCAATCAAGCGAGTCCAACTCATTGGTAAGTTTTTACAATCATCGAATTAGTCAACAATTGACTCCGTACTCAATTTAACTCAATAATTTACCTTTCCCTCCAAAATACTCCGAATTTCATTCTATTCGATTGCTATCCTTCGTTACCTTATACTCTAGCATACCTTAGCTCGGCGAATTAATCGGAGCTTCCAAATGCGAGATACCAATTTAAAGGCTGTTATTTTCCTTCAGAAAATAATTAGTCACACTTAACGAAATTCACGTAAGATGTGACTGCATGACCACTTACATTTTCTCAAAACGAATCCATCGGTATAATAAATGCAAGAAACGAGCTTACATGTTATCTCGGGTTTAAATTTCCAACTCAAAATGCAATTAAAATAATAATAATAACTAAATTAAATTTTATTTATCAATTAATTAAACATAATCTCGTTTAATTAAGCTCGGAAAAATTAAACTCGGAATATTACAGAGACCCTCACATGTCAAGAGAAGGGAAAGCCATAGAAGCTGACACAAGCCAAGGAAATTCTTTGTATTATACTTTTAATTAAAGAATTATATCTCAAAGTTACTATTTATGCAACATTGCCAAAGATTAAGATATCGAGGGTAGATGAGCTCGAGTGATATAATTTAATTTTTTTAATTAAATGGTCTCATGGATTATAAAATTTGTTTGAAAGCGGTGCAGTCCAACTGGATTCTGACCTTACCTCCAAAAAGAAATTAGAAAATCATCTCCCAAAATTAAACAAACACAAAATCGACAATAATTATCAAAATATCCCACTCAACTCGATTATAATCGCAGTCGCAGCGAATCGCATCTATGGATGCCATAAAAATCCCAGAGACAACTCTGAGTTCGGGCCACAAGATGCCGATCATAGGGTTGGGGAGTGGAGCATACCCGCGGCTTCCGCAGGAGCAGCTGGTGCCGCTGCTCATCGATGCCATCGCCGCCGGCTACCGCCACATCGATACGGCGTCCATGTACGGCACTGAAGAAAGCATCGGCCTCGCCGTGGTGGAGGCGGTGCGCCGCGGCCTCATCAAGAGCCGCGATGAGCTTTTCATCACCACAAAGTTGCACATGACTGAATCGCACCGTCATCAAGTCGTCCCCGCCATCCAACAATCCCTCCGGTAAATTTTCACATTTCTTAGGTGATTTTGGGGCTTTCATTTTGATTGATTTCGCTTCTTTTTTTTTTTCGTGAACTTTTGGAATTTCTTTTTTGGCCGTGTCTGTGTGAGGGAGTTTTTATTTTTATTTTTTTTCACCTTTTTCTGGGTTAATACGACGACACTCGTGTTTCTTCTCTACTTCAACTTTCAACTCCATTATTAAACCTATTAATTTTTATTATACTTATGTTAACTTAATATAAGTTCATCCTACCAAATTCAGACATTTATGTAATAGATCTTCAACATTTAATCTTTAGTTGCTTAATTTATAATGTTAAATATATTATATTATATTATAATTAATTTTTGTTCTTATAGATAGATAGTGTGAGTTAAATTAGTAAATATGGGTGTGCAAGGTTTACCGTTAAATAATGCTAAATAATTGACATGTTAATTATCTTATTTATTTATCTGGTCGTCAGCTATATGATTTATTTATTTCTATACGATTAAATATTAGTTATAAATTTAACATTATGATATAACATTAATTATAATAATGGGTAGATTGAAGTTTATTAGTTTTGGATCTGTATTGGATCCATATATTAAGTATACAAAAACTTTGCATCATATTTCGATTGATAATATATTTATCGGATTAGATATGAATATTTACTAATAAGTTAATAAAGAATATTTTATTTATTTATTT
The DNA here is from genome assembly GCA_026898455.1 of Plectranthus barbatus. Lineage (NCBI taxonomy): Eukaryota > Viridiplantae > Streptophyta > Magnoliopsida > Lamiales > Lamiaceae > Plectranthus > Plectranthus barbatus. The sequence continues at coordinate 17,741 of JAPKLW010001577.1, forward strand.
GCTTAGTTAATAGTTATTAAATTTGAGATCTCATTTAATTTAAGTGTTCGTGTTACTATAATATTAATTAAATCTTGTTATTAAGTTATTATTATCTGTATTTTATTATTTTTCTTTATATTGAGTTGTGACGTACTTATTGAATTGGTTTTTAATCGAATCTCTATCATGTTAATCAAATTCAAATTTTTACTCAAGCGCTACGGTATTCGTGTCATATTCATGGTATTTGTGTTTGAATTTATATATCTAATTGAGATAGTGATTGAATATAACCTAAATGAATTGGATAGACATTACGGCTCAATTCGATAATGATTTGATTTGTATGAATTAAAAGAATTAAATTCAAATTCAACATTGAGAGTAAATACTTTATTGATGGCATGATTAATGTTTTTCAAGAGTTTCTTGAAATTTATTTTTCCAAGTGCTTAAAAGTAAAGTTATAGTGTTCTTTGCTCACCAAGTCACAAAGAAAAAGGGTTCATCTTCTAATAGAGGAGGAGATATTCTGACAATGCTTTGTAGAAAAAGATATAAACATGTGAAGGATTATTTGAATCACACACACGCACACAAAAATACCCTTTAGTTCAAATTTAATATTTCTAAAGATTTTACTTTGACAACAGCCAATTTTTTGTAGTTTGTGTGTGTAGTATATAATGTACTCTCACGTTTGAGCAGAGCAACTTGAGGATGGTGGGACTTGCCATATATTTATAAATGACAATGGAGTAAAACTTGATCAGTATAAGGAAATATATTTGATACATTGTAGTTTGATGGTTTCATTTGTGACAGGAAATTGGGGTTGGAATATGTGGATTTATATCTGATACATTGGCCAGTGAGCATGAAGAAGGATGAAAATGGGGAGACGAAGTTGGTGAATTTCGAAATGAAAGAGATGTGGGAGGCCATGGAAGAGTGCTGCAGAATGGGGTTGGCCAAGTCCATCGGCGTCAGCAATTTCAGCACTACTAAACTCTCTGCTCTCCTTCAAAACGCCACCATCCATCCTGCTGTCAACCAGGCAAGAAATAAAAGAAGCTAATTTACAAGCAAAAGAAGAGATTTTTAAATTAGTTTTCAACTAATGATGCACAAAACATTTTGAATTTGAGCAGTATAAATATGATTTGAGTAAATGAAATGTGAGAGAAATAATTGTGAAGTGGAAGTATTGCAGGTGGAGATGAATGTGGGATGGCAGCAACAGAAAATGGTGCAATATTGCAGAGAGAAAGGGATCCATGTGTCTGCATGGTCTCCATTGGGAGCACCTGCTCGTGCCGTATGGAGTACTAATGCTGTCATGCAGAGTCCAATTCTTGCTGATATTGCAGCTGCACTTAACAAGACCATTGCACAGGTACTCCCAAAAACAAAAAACAAAAAACTCTCCAGTCGAGCCCCACGGTGCTCAAAGTCTGCTTCCTCTCCTTGCTTTTTGTTACGTGACCTGTGTAATGTAGGTTGCGTTGAGATGGATATACGAGCAAGGTGCGAGCATAATCGTGAGGAGCTTCAATCGGGAGAGAATGAAGGAAAACCTGCAGATCATGGATTGGGAGCTGAGGGATGAAGATAGAGAGAGAATCAAGAAGATCCCACAAAATAAAGTGGGGAAGGGGGAGGACTTTGTTGGTCCAAATTGCCAATACAAATCATTGGACCAACTTTGGGATGGAGAAATTTGAATGTCTACTTTTTTTTTTTTTCAAGTATTATTTCAGTTAAGTTTCGATTGCTACTCAAACTCGAACCTATGCTTTGAATTGAGTGGTTGGATTCAAAAGATTTTTGTGAAATTTGACGTGATGGTTTTTGTATTTGTTTATATCCATTAGTTAGAGGCAAATTCCTTTTTGAGTTTTTGACTAGATTAAAACTTCGAATCCAAATTGGTATCGTGTACTAGGCTAGTATAACTCAATCATTCACTCTTTCAGTACTTCTCCATGATTTGGGTTAGAATTAACTTTTATCAAATTGTGGATTATTTAGATTGGATTTATTTGAGTTGAGAATTTTTTTAGGTTAGAGAATTTAGATCAAAACTTTAATTATTCAGTTTTTGGGTTTTTATTTAAATATATCCCCTTCTCCTCTAAAATAACAGATGATAAGTTGCAAACACACATATACAGAGGAATCTTATAGCTATTCCCTCTTATTGCTTCGATTTTTTCCTTAATTAAAATCATAGGGAGATTTTAGTCTTTTACCTTGGGGGCTCAAGTTATTAATTCATGGCACAAATTTATAGAAATTTTAATAATTGATGTTATGACTATTATTCGATACTGTTGATAATACCAACCTAAAGTGAACTAGTTTGGAGCTAGGGCGTTACAATCCCAAAATTTATTCAAATATTTTTGTAGATAAAATTTTCGAAATATCGCCTAAAATGCCCAACTGTCGATTTTGATATCTGAAATTGGCAAATTATCATTAATTTACATTAAATATATGTATAATATCGAGACACGTGTCTACACTCATTGGGAATTTGTAAATGGCGTCAACTGTAAAACCATTTCAAATGAATCATCACATGATTCACATATATATTCAATTGTTCTATAAAAGCCAGCAATTATCAAAATAAAAAAACTTGAGTCAATTCATAATCAGAGATATGGAAAGCATCAAAATCCCAGAAGTACTGTTGAATTCAGGTCACAAGATGCCTGTTATTGGCCTGGGGACCGGCGCATATCCGACGCCGCCGCCGGAACAGCTGGTGCCGTTCCTTGTCGACGCCATCGCCGCCGGGTACCGCCACATCGACACGGCGGCGATGTACCGCAGCGAAGATAGCATTGGCTGCGCCGTGGAGGAGGCGGTGCAGCGCGGAATCGTGAAGAGCCGCGACGAACTTTTTATCACGACGAAGTTGAATTTGATTGATTCACACCCCGATCGAGTCCTCCCTGCCATCCACGAATCTCTCCGGTTAGTTTTAGTATTGTGAATGTTTATTTGGTTATTTTTTGGGGCATTTATTTCTTCATTCACGAATTGATTGAGTTTTTCCTCAGCTTTCTGAATTCCTTGTTTGTCTGCGCCTCTGCGAGTGTTTTGCCTTTTTTTTGGGCTGATTGTCGTCTTCTTCTTTTTTTTTTTTTCTTTTTTTTTTTCTGGAAATATTTTTTAATTTGTGAAGCTTAAATATGACCTAAAAACATATGGTCAAACAAATTGATCTTTTATATCCAAATATTATTTTTTAAGCTAAGTTTATAAAGATTCATAATAACTAATAAATAACTTAGTAATGGACCTGACCTGACTAAACAAAACACTAAATTCAAACTTAAAAGAATTTTTTTAATATATTTCTTTTCTCACTACTTTCAAAACTTTTCAAATATTATCATATTTATCGAATTTGCAATTTGAACAATTTATTAATTTCAAATAAAACAAATTATTATGAGATAATTAATTATTAACAAATACAAAATATTATTAATTATGTATTTGTTAAACAATAAACGAATATATTAAATTGCTTCAGATGAACTAAACCATTTAATCATGAAAATTACATTGAAAAAAAATACCAAATAAATAAAAAAGGAGTTACTGTAAATAATAAAATGAAATAGAAGAATTAGGACAAAAAACTTGGTAGAGAGCTACAAGCCTCTACATTGCTAAACTTCAAGGGTTTTGGGGTAAATAAAAGTGGTAATATTTTTAGAGGAAAATTTTAAAATGCACCAATTGGCTATTAGTATCATAAAAATGCCCTTTCTTATAAAAACATTCAATAGATACTCCAAAAGACATCTTACTGACATTTTCTTACATATAGGTGTACTTTTTTTTAGAAAAAGTTGTAAAAAATGAATTTTGTATTAAGTTTTTAGTTTATTAAATATTTTAAAAAAATTACACATGTTGTTGACTACAATCATTACGGTGATGACCAAAATTAAAAAAATTTAACATTAAAAATTGAGGTAGGGACCATTAATTTTTTTTTTTTACTTCAGGTCGGCACCATAGTGCCTTTTAAATGGTGCCGACCTACGGTCCCTACTTATAAAAACCCTAAATTTTGACTTTGACTAAAATTCTTTCATTTAGTTATGAGAGTAGGAGAAATATAGAGGAAAATTTTAAAATGCACCAATTGGCTATTATGTATCATAAAAATGCCATTTCTTATAAAAACATTCAAGAAATACCTCAAAAGACATCTTACTGACATTTTCTTACATATAGGTGTACTTATTTTTAGAAAAAGTTGTAAAAAATGAATTTTGTATTAAGTTTTTAGTTTATTAAATATTTTAAAAAAAATTACACATGGTCTTGACTCCAATCATTACGGTGATGACCAAAATTAAAAAAATTTAACATTAAAAATTGAGGAAGGGACCATTAATTTTTTTTTTTATACTTCAAGTCGGCACCATTGTGTCTTTTAAATGGTGCCGACCTACGGTCCCTACTTATAAAAACTCTAAATTTTGACTTTGACTAAAATTCTTTCGTTTAGTTATGAGAGTAGGAGAAATATAATATAGTATAGTAATTGATAATATATTTGATAAATTAAAATTATTCATAAATTATTTGTACATTTCTTTAAGATGTTTATAAAAGAGGGCATTTTCATTACATATTTGATATAAAAAAATAGAATTTTCATTTATTAACAGAAAATATATTATACCTAAATTATTAGAATTAAAAATTTGGGATAAAGTTGGAAACTCGTTTAAAAACTTGTAATAAATTTAGATGTTTTTCTTATCAAAAATAAATTTTTGTGATTGGTAATATTAAACTCAAGTGAACTATGAATGCAAGATCAAGTTTGTGTGATTTTGACTATAATTTATTCTATAATTTTTTTTACTATAAACAACTATTAAAAAATATTTTAACAATGTAGTACTTTATTTGATCTTACTATTTAATTCCCTCATAAAAGATACAACAAGAGTGATAGAGTTTAATATGAAAAACACCAAAACTTCAGCTGTAAATAATTTTTTTTTTGTGTATGATAAAAATAAAAAATATTTTATTTAATGCCTTAAAACAACTGTGACTATTAAAAAATATCAAAGAATATATTTCTATCAAATCAATATAAACATGACGTAAATACATAAAAAATAATAGATTGTTTTATAGAGAAAAATAATAATATAATGTGTATGGCTTAAATGCATAATATAAATAATTCTTTATCTTTAAAATATAATCTTACTAATTTTATTTTAATATTATTAAATAAATATTATATTTAGAAATATAATATTTAAATATATTTTGAGGCAAGTCGGGATCGTCCCTACCATATTTTTAATAAATTTTTTTTTATTATTGTAGGTTAGGACCTGATCAATCCTCCTCATTTATCTTCATTAATTTTCTACTTTTTAATGTTGAAATGCATTTGAATATTAAATATGGTCTTGATCAAATATATTAAAAATTATTTTATTTAAAATTAAATAATAAAAAATAGGTAAGAATCATAGAAAAAAATGAGGTAGGCACCATTCCATGGTGATGACCAAATTGGTAGCATGGTGATGACCAAATTGGTAGGCTCCATTAAATATTATAACCCATTAAAAAAATGAGGTATGCACTGGTGATGACCAAATTAGTAGGTCCCATTAAATATTATAATCCATTAATATTTAATTTTTCATTTTAAATAATAATATCAACATCATTACATAAATTATTGTCTGGATTTGATTGTTAATAAAAAAAATTGTCAAAAATGTACTTTAGGGCATTTCTTGAAGATGTTTATAAAAGAGGGCATTTTCATTACATATTTGATAAAAAGGGGTATTTTCATATATTAACAGATATTTTTAAATACTCAATTCCTTATAACACATATAAAAAATACTCATTTTCTATAACACATATAAAAAATACCCAAAAATACAAAAGTGTGCATGGGGAAGTGGGTGTTGCCAAATTTGATCCAATCATTCTTTACATGATAATGATATGATTACTTAAAGTAGATAAAAATTACAATCTTTAATTAAAAAATTAAATTATACATGTGTGCCCAAATGGGTCCCGCCTAAAGTAAAACTCCCACCACTGATTCGATCTGCTGTGGTAGGCGCAAGGTTCAGATAGTAACATAAAGACTGAAAAGCATATGCCCCCCATGGAAATGAACCCCACCTACCCAAATCCTCAACCAGAACATATACCCAACTCTCAATCTTTCGTTTTTCAGAAAGTCCTAAAGCAAAGTTCCAGGCTGCTAATATATTAGCCACCCTCAAGTACAATTCGTGATTAGTGCGTTCTATTTTCTTATCCCTAAAAATCAGCAATAAATCTCTAGCACTAAGATTCTTACCCCGACAAACTGTACGAAAAACCGATGTGCTAGAAGGATCATGATCAGCACAGGGATTAAAAGCACTAGAACCAAAAACAAATCCCGTAACTAATGCGAATTCGGGCACTCCAAATTCTAGAATCTCCCCATTAATCAAAAACCATAGCGCATTAGGGGATTCACTAGCAATTTGAAAACCTAATAGCTCTAATAATGGTTGTGATGCACTAGTACCATTATTTTTCCAAATTAATAAGTTACCAAACGGCCCATTAATAAATTGATTAAGCAACCCTTGACCGCCTATTGAATATAATATATCATTAATAGTCTCCAACATGGTCACTTTAGTGTATAAGTTCAATTTGGTAATTAGACCACGAAAAGAGGGCCTAATCCATTGTGGCTGCACAAATCAAACACAAAATGCAACAATTATGAAATATTCACCATATTTCTAACGTAAAAAAATACTAAACATATTCAAAAAATCAACATATTCAAACACAATTCCACAATTAAAACAAATTCACAATTCCACAATTTCTATACATTAAATCGATGACAATATGTACTTGTAACATTGAATAATTTAACAAATTTAAACAAATTCTAATCGACCAAATTAAATAACAAAACATGTAAATTATTCAAATCCAACATACACCATTCAATCCTACACATCCAAACATGTAACTTATTGAAATCTAACATATACCCATTCCATTTTAAGCATCTAAACATTCAAACATTAATAATTCGAAATTTCGCATAAATGAGTACCGAAACCAACAAATTTAACAAAAATTGAAATGGGTGGGGGAGTCGGATTCAACTTACCGCAATGTTTTCGTCCATCTCAAATAAACAAATCGGAACAGATGCGTGGGTGGTCGGCTTCGATGAGAAAGGGAAAGGAAAGGGGGGACCGACGCCGACAGAGTGAGTAAATGGGGGAAAAAAATCTGTATAAGAGAGAGTAGTCAAAATTTTGACCGGGTCGGAATCGGTCGGTTTCGAGTTGGTTTCGTCGACTTCGATTCCGACCCGGGTCCATTTTGTAATATCGGGTCGGTTCCAATCGGGTTTGAGTGAAAAAATAGGATACGGATCGGTTCCAACTCGGGTCGGTTCCGGTTAAAATGAAACCGACTATGTTTCAAAATGTTTTAGGAACCAGGTCGGTTCCAGATCTGATCCGGGTCTGATTCGAAAATACACATAATTCTGGAATATTTTATCCAATTTTTTTTAAGGTCAGAATATTTTTAAGAAACATAAAATTAATAAAATTAAATCAATATTCATTGTTGTTTGAAAAATGACGACTGACACACTGTTTTAACAGAATATTATACTTTTGGGTATTTTTGATATGAGTTATAAGAAATGAGTATTTTTGAAATGTGAATAAGGCTAAATGGGTATTTTGAATTTTCAACTCTAAATAAAAAAGCAATTTTATAATCTAAAAAAATTTGCGTTTTCACAAAACTGAGACGCAAATCTGCGTTTTTTTTTTTTTTTTGGAGAGAGAAAATCACAAAACGCAAAATGCGTTTCCGTTTCGGTTGGAGCATGAATTTGGAGGAATAAAGTATTTGCGTTTGCATTTGCTTTTGCGATCCATTCTTTTATGGTAAGAAAAAAACTGAATCTGTTACCATTTTAAAAAAATTTATATACATTACTTAGATATACCGAATTATCTGTAAAGTATAGTTTTAATATGACATAATTTATATATCATTTTTGTTATCATTATCGGTATATCATTAGCATATCGAGTTTTTTGTATACTTTTATTTTTAAGGTTTTTTTATATTTATTTAAGATTATATCAATAATATTGTTAAATGAAAATGTAATATATAATTATATTTTTAATCTATATGATTTTATTTTTAATTTATTATTTTAAAACAAATGGTTTTATCATAAGTGTCGGTATACCGTAAAATGTAAATATTAGTATGAGCATAAAAAATTCCAATTTTAGAAATTTCTAATATGTCATTTTATAATATAACATATGATACTACCATATTCATATTTTATGGATCACAAAGAGAAAAGATGGAGAAAAGGAAAAGTATATTGAACATTGAAATTGATGGTTTGTGACAGGAAATTGCGGTTGGACTATGTGGATTTATATCTGATACATTGGCCAGTAAGCATGAAGAAGGATGAAAATGGAGAGACGAAGTTGGTGAATTTCGAAATGAAAGAAGTCTGGGAAGCCATGGAAGAGTGCTGCAGAATGGGCTTGACCAAGTCTATTGGTGTCAGCAATTTCAGCACCACTAAACTCACCACTCTCCTCCAAAACGCCACCATCCATCCTGCTGTCAACCAGGTAATTTGTGTTTCGTTAATTCTGGTACGAGATTCTCTATTTCACATCGTGTTTTATTTTTTTAATCGAGAAAAGTATTATTTGATAGTTATTTAGTCTTTTAGAACATTATAAAAAGCAATAATTTTATATAGTTCTGAACCACAAATTAGGAAAAATTTGAGTTTTATGCTAAAACCTATTGAAGCCCTTCTCATCTTTATATTAGTATTCAACATCAGATAATAAACCTATCTTTGATCAATGAAACTCATCTTTTTAAAAAGAAAACAACAAGAAATATGAAAAAAAAATTGCTCAGGTAGAAACTGTGATTGTATTTATTTCAATTTTCAGGTAGAAATGAATGTGGGATGGCAGCAACAGAAAATGCTGCAATATTGCAAAGAGAAAGGGATCCATGTCTCTGCATGGTCTCCTCTGGGAGCAAGTGGTTCCCCATGGGGAAGCAACGCAGTCATGGAGAGTCCAATCCTACGCGACATTGCAGCTGCCACAAACAAGTCCATTGCACAGGTACTCGCAAACTCTATTCTGGGTCAAGATCCGTGAGATAGTTTATACTCGTATCAATACCGGAGATCTTGACTGATCTCAGAAACCCTCATTAGTATGGAATTAACCTGCATTGCTTGGTGATGATGTAGGTTGCATTGAGATGGATATACGAGCAAGGTGCAAGTTTTATTGTGAGGAGCTTCAATCGGGAGAGAATGAAACAAAACCTTCAAGTTTTTGATTGGGAGCTGAGTGATGAAGATAAGGAGAAAATCAAGAAGATCCCACAAAATAGAGTGGGGAAAGGGTTGGACTTTGTTAGTCCAAATGGCCAATACAAGTCCTTGGAGGAGCTCTGGGATGGAGAAATTTGAGTGTTTTTATTTTTATTATTATTAGTGTTGTTTTAGCATAATAATAATATTGCCATAAGGTATGAGGTTCGAGAAACTCGATGATACATAAATAGTATCATCTGCACACTCCATCCGTTTCAATTAAATGGTCCAGTTTGATCTTGCACGTTTATAAAAAAATATTTAATTAATCTTCCAATATTATCCTTATTTAATATATTAATTTACCTCTCATTTTCATAATGTTACATTAAATATTCTATTTTTTTCAAAGTTATTTAGGGGTACAATATTAAATTACCAATGAAAAGCAATACCAAAAATAAAAACTAAATCATATAATTAAAACACCGGACCAAATAATTGAAACGGGAGGAGTACATCGTAATTCGTAACCATATGGAAAAAACAAAGAAAAAGTTGGAAGAAGGAAAGGTGGGCATGTGAAATCCAATGTTTGTGAAGATATCAAGCGTTCTATTAATATCTAATTATGAGAAGAGATCATGTAAAAAAAAAATTCTTCAGTGAGAAAAAAGAATGCATGTCCATTAGATCTAAAAAAATCAATGGTTTATATTTAAACAAGCAACAACAAAAACACAATCAAACAACAAAATAATCAAGCAGCAACTGAAACATAACCAAGCAACATTGCAATCAAGCAACGACCTGAATACAATCAAACAACTTTCTCACTTTCTTACGTTAAGATCTTTCTCACCGGATCTCCTCCCAATATTTAATTATGTAAAATTAAATGGCTAAATATTAAAATATAATATGAATTTATGAATATTTTTTCAAATGATCAAACATTTAAACATACTCCAGATTATGTACGTTTTTTCAAAATTAATACAAATTGAGACGGATTTTTTCTTCTCTTTATCAAAATAATACTATTTAGAAATACATATATCATTTTATTTAATTTAATGACATAAGATTTTGACAAATCAATTCAATTTTCTATCACATGTTATTAAATAAAATATCATATGTTGAATATAGTGCATTAATTTAAACTCACACACCCAAATATCCCTGGAAAGTTCAAACTCACAATTTTCTGGACACAAGCAAGATGCTTTCACTACTACTCTGCGAGCATAACAGTAAAATAGCATATGCATTTATAAATGATGTCTTTTTAAATGTTAGGATTCATATATATCTTTTTTTATAATAATTTTAATACAAATTCTTTTTTCCACAAACTAAATCATTTAGAAAAACACGTTTCATTTTATGTAATGCTATTCAATTAGTGGTGGCCATTTGGGCCCGGAACCGGAACCGTAACCGTATATAGACGGGCCGGTTCAGGTTCAAGGGTTTAACTGGAACCGGCCCGAAATATTAAAAAAAAAAATTTAAACGGCTCCGAACCGCCGGTTCCGATTTAAAGTTATTTTTTTTTAATTTTTTGGAATTTGTTTGTTTATAGTTTTAATTTTCAATTATTGTAATAATATTAATTCTTCAATTTTGTAATTTGTATAACTTGTGTAGTTAAAAAATACTCCCTCCGTCCCGAGTTATTAGTCCCATTTGCTTTTGGCACAGTTACCAATGTTTGTGAGTGTAGTGGAATTAATATTTTATTGGTGTGAGGAGATTTTTTTCCATTTTAAGAAATGGGACTAATAAGTTGAGACGGACGAAAAAGGAATATGGGACTAATAACTCGGGACGGAGGGAGTAATATACAATTTTGTAATTTGTATAACTTGTGTAGTTAAAAAAAAAATTGTAAATATACATTCATCATTGTAACTTGTAAGTTTAAATTTGTAATCTTAATTTATAATATTCCTTATATATTTTTGTGTTTACAAAGTAAAAAACAATATACAATTTTTGTGTACAAACCAAATATTACTCAAAGGAACAAAATACTTATAATTACAATTTTTTTGTACAAACCAAATATTATATTTCAAATAAAATAAATAATTGAAATTTAAAAAAAAAAAGGGCGAACCGCCGGTTCGGAACCGGAATCGGCTGGAACCGTCTGGAACCGGAACCGCCGGTTCCGGTTCCGAACCGGAACCTTAACCTTCTAGCCACGGCCCCACGGGCCGGTTCCGGTTCCATTTTTCCGGAACCGTGGAACCGGCCCGTGCCATCACTATATTCAATCTCGACAGTTATAATCAATTTCCATCATCGAAAAAAATGTGGTCCTATATTTGCAATTTTGCAGAGTATAGAATAGTTTGGCTATTTAATTTGAAAAACATGCATAGAGTATATTTGAATATTTGACTGAAAAAATTTTATATTTATGAATTCAAGTTTTACTTTTTTTTTTTTTTAACTGAGCTGTAATATTGGATTATAATTGGGGAGAGTTTGACTCTAATATCTTAGCTAGTTAAGTATCTCATGTGATGATACTTTGAATATCCAAATTGAACTTCTTTCATTTTGAAACTATGTATTCTACAACAATAATTTAAACTCATGATTAATCAATCATAAATAAAAATTCTAATCACTTGCGTCATGATATCAATAATCAAAATTAAACTTATTATCTATTGATGTATTCTAATTCAATATTAAAATATGATCAATTTATTTATATAATATTCAAAATGACTTAATTATTTAAAATGATTGAATATGTAAATCACATTGTTATGCACATATTTCAAATATATAGCAAAAATACATATTTTTACTTTGAAATTTACTTAAATGTCTTAATCAAGTAATGATTTTTAGGTTGATCATCACCCGAAAATATAGACTTTAAATAATTTTACTCAATACTTAAAATTTTAAATAATATTTAAATCTAAAAAGTGTGGTCGAACAAGGTTTTGTGGTATGATTTTCTTTTTTTATGTAAATTTTATAATAGGTTTCGATTGATCTCTAAAATTTGAATTAATGAATCTTGAAAGGATAACAAAAAGTATTTTTTATAACAATTAGGGGTGTGCATCGGGTCGGGCCGGGCCAAACCCGACCCAAAAATTGTCACCCGATCACCACCCGAAACCCGATTTCAGCCACCCGAAACCCGCCCGTAATTTGCTTCACCCGACCCATCACCCGATCCGAAATTCGGTCGGGTGGGTCGGGTTTCACCCGATTTTAATCTCTATTTTTTTCTTCCTGTTTTTCACATTTTTGAGCAGCCAGGCACTGGACGACAGGGAGGGACACAAGTGCAGTGCAGCAGCGGCACTCCGGCAGGGAGGCGAGGACGGCGGTGGGTGGCAGCGAGACTCAGAGAGACGGTGGGTGCTGGGGGTGGATGGTGGTGTTGGTGACTTGGTGTACGGGAGGCAGCAGGGACGGGAGGGAGGAGGACGACGGCAGCAAGCTATCAGCCGCACGCCGGCAGGGAGGCGAGGACGGCGGTGGGTGGCAGCGATAGCGACGGTGGCCGGTGGGTGCTGCGAGTGGACGACTGGACGGTGGTGTTGGGAGGGAGGCTGACAGCAGCCGATTAGGGCTGAAAGTTGAAATGAATTTAGAAAATAGGAAAGGAATTAGTTATTAGATTTTATGATATATTCATATTATTACCTATAATATTAAATATTATATATTATATATATAAAGTCGGTCGGGTCGGGTGGCACCCGAACCCGAAATTGCAAACCCGCCACCCGACCCGAATTTCCATCGGGTGAAAAATCCCACCCGAAACCCGAACCGAGAATTTGCCACCTGACCCGACCCGACCCGAAATTGTCGATTCGGGTCGGTTTTTCGGGTTCGGTTCGGGTGATGCACACCCCTAATAACAATATTGAGGGAGAGCCATGGTAGTTTGTCGTGGACTAGTGGACGCAATGAAGAGATCGAACCAGAAATTTTTTATAAGAGGTTATGTTAAATTTTATTGAAAGAAAAGAGTTGGTCTCCTGAGAGACGGTCTCACTATTTTTTTTATTATAAGACGGACATTAATACATCATTTCAATAAGTTAAATACATCATTTCATTTTTAAGAATTACATTATTTGCAACAAAGAAATACATCATTTGCAATAAAGAAATACATCATTTTATTAAACTCATATCGCAATAAAAATGGTGAAACATTATTTACAATAAAGAAATACATTATTTCATTAAATTCGTCTCAAAATAAAAATGATGAGACCGTCTCATCTGAGACTTTGCCGAAAAAAAATATATAAAATTAAGTAAACTTAAAAAATTACTATGATTTTTTTTTTCGTCCTTTACTCCCTCTTATTCTTTTTAATTTTATTTTAAATTTTCAATACTTTTTCTTTTTTAAACTTTTGGGTGAAGCAAGCTGACTCATAAAATAATTAGATTACCATATTATAAAAAATTAAATTTCGATTAGGTGTATGTAGGGATGTCAATTGGATTAACCCGTATAGTTTTGAGTCAGCGCTATCGGGTTGCGGGTTAATCGGTCTGGGTTAAATCGGGCTGAAATTTTTTCGGGTTAAAAGATCTTGAACTTAACCTAACCTGTCAGTTTTCGGGCTAGCCCGTCGGGCCAATGAATTTATTAATTTTTTTTCTTTTTAATATCTTTTTACTCTTTTAGTATTTTAAATAATAAAAAATAAACAAAATATTATTTCTCTCTTATAAAAAATGCAAAACACATCACAAACTTTTATATAATGATAAATTTAACTATTAAAATATATATTGTTTTTTATTTTAGTAATATTTGAATATGTTTTAAATTCATAAGTAAATAAACTTAACTATGTATCGAATACTATTTGAACTAAATACAATTATATAACTTAAAATTTAATTAATAAATATGATCTTAAATATCAAAAGTAAATTTTTAGTACTATAATTATGATAAATATATTAATAAAAAATAATCGGGTCAGTCGGGCCAACCAGTCGGGTTTCGGGCTCAGCCTATCGAGCCTCGATTTATTCGATATCGGATAATTTGAGCTAATTTTTTCCGGGCCAAAATATTTCAAACCTAACCTACATTTTGGCTCGAGTTAATCGGATCAACCCGCAGGTTTCGAACAAAATTGACATTCTATGCGTCTGTTTTGTTATTTTACACTTTCTTGTGAAAATCTTTAGACCAGAAAATTTAAAGTAGTTATATGGCCAACAAAGGATATTTTATTTTTAAGAACATCGAATCATAAATTGTTGTCATATTCAAGTTTATTACTCCTTTTATTATATGGGAGTAGTCTCATTTATTTCGGGCACAATTACCGATGTTTGTGAATGTTATTAAATTAATATTTTATTAATGAGTGTGAATTTTTTTTTCATTTTAAGAAAATGAGACTATTTTAGTGAACAAACAAAAATGGCAAATGAGAAGGAGTATATTTTTTTGGTTTAAAAAAGTTTTATTTTTTATTTAGAAATAATAATAAATAAATAATATAATGCAGAAACGAAATGGAGGGAAGGATTGCATATTATTCAAACAAAGAGTTGTATGCGCATTCCGTCGAACACATGGAGGCCTCTTGCATTTCATCTGCTGCCTGACCTGCACTGACTCTGCACGACGCGTCGCCGAGATTTATTATGAGATCATAGCGATTGGGGACTGTTGATCCGGAAGTCTTCATTTCCCTGTATTTTTTTTAACCTTAATTTTCTTCCGCTTTTGTATGAAGTTTTAGCTTTGATAGAATCATCAGAAACCAGTGAAGATATTTTGGGCAGTTTATTTTATCAGAAGTCTATGATTTCTCTTTGTTTATATTATTTTGTATCACCTTTAACTTAGCTTTCATCATACCCTTTTCAACAACTAAACGTGCTTGACTTGCGATGTGTTGAATTTTCGTGACTGGTGATTATTTGTTGCTTTGTGAGCTTTCAACTTCATTGGCTCCTTGATTGATTTAAAAATTGGAAATTCCGCATATCGAGTTGGAAGAACTGCGACGAAGGGTCCCCAAACAGCGATGCCGTCAATGTAGTTATCCACACATAAGGCTTTAGCTAAAGAAAAACAGAGCACAAGTCTTCATATTCAGGCAAAAACTCAGTTCAGGAGAAAAAAATCAAGAATAAGATTGTGCGAGATGAGTTCTCAAGAACAAAAGATTGATCAGTTCAAAGGGAAAACAAGACTTCCAGAATTTGCAGTCCCTAAACGCTATGACCTTACTCTGAATCTGGATCTATCTGCTTGTACCTTTTCTGGGTGTGTGGCTATTGATGTTTCCATTGAAGGACCAACGAAGTTCCTGGTCTTGAACGTACTGGAATTGGCCATTCATAGAGTCTCCTTCACCAGCTCCAAGAAACTAGTATGTTTGTTTTGATCTACTTGTTCCTTTTGAAACTCTAGCATTTGTTTTTTGTGATTCTTATTTATATGTTCTGTTTTCTTTCCCTTTCAATGATACTGTTCTAAATTAAACTGCAATGTGAATGAATTCTGGCTCTTCCCTTGATCATTAATTCCTGGTCTTGGTTTGTCTGTTTCTTGCAGAAATATGTACCATCTGATATAGTGGTGGATAATGATGATGAGATTCTTGTCCTCATCTTTGAAGAGGTATTGGAAGTGGGATATGGCTTGTTGGAGATTGAGTTTTCAGGGGTGCTGAATGAACACCTGAAGGGCCTATATAGATGGTATACTTTCTGTTTAACATTTCTTGATATAAAATAGGAGAAGGCTTTTCAAGGAAATTTGGTTTTGCGTTTCTATAGTCCCTTGAAAAAAAGCTGCAAAAGATGCAAAGTTGCATTTTCAACGATATTGTAAAGATTGACCATTGAAGGAACTTTATTTTTTCTGTCCTTGAACCATAGAATTGCACTGATAAGGTCAGAACTTCTATAATGCTTCATGCTAACTTCAGCAGTGTATCACTGCAGTACGTACTCCGATAAAGGGGAGACAAAGAATATGGTATCAACACAATTTGAGGCAGTAGATGCACGGAGATGTTTTCCATGCTGGGATGAACCTGCTCTCAAGGTCTACAGATGAAAAAAGTTTGATAACATAGAATTTATTTATTGTTTGTTGTAACAAACATATCAGGATCATACTAGTTTCTGAAACATCTAATCGTGAAGTATATTAAATTTTCAGCTAATGGATCAAAACCATAAATTTCCTTTTTCATCTATGGTGAGTAATGGCACATCAATACCCATGAAGTTGTATTCTGCTAAAAGTTTCTTTTTTTGTTTTGTTTAAAC
>JAPKLW010001577.1:43143-83635 GCA_026898455.1 Plectranthus barbatus
AATAAGTTAATTACAATTGCCAATTTTATTATTAACCACAATTAGCTACTAAACACTAGCTCCGAAATTAATGTGTCAAAATGAAAAGGGCCTATTCAGGCGGGACGGAGGTAGTATTTTATTATTGATTCAAATATTAACTTTTTACAGTGTATGTAATATTTTTATTATAATTATATAGTAATATATAAATATATAATTAAAAAATAAATATAAATATTATAAATAATATATATATTGAAGTATAAATATGAAAATAAAATAAATTTTAAGTTAGTGGATGTCATTGCTGTAAGCGAAATTAAGTTGGGTTATGTAGGTGAATGAGAGATAAATTATAATTTTATTATTAGATTGAATTGTAGGATATCATCGGTAGAGATAAGCTTACAAAACACTCTTGACTTGTGAACCTAGTTTTTAAGAATAGATCCATCGTTGGATTTAAATAGGGTTGTGGTACAACTTTCATATGACTTATTTATTAATAATTGTATTTTATTTTTTAAAAATAAAATGTATAGTCTAAAATATTAATATAGTAATTACCTCACCTAATAGTCAATCGTTGTGGGAATTTGAGCGAAAAAGAATGAAGCCTGGATTGGATGAGAAAGCTATAAAACCATAATTTGGAATTAATACATGAAAAAAAAAATGGCAAATGTCAAATTTGGGCAAGCAAATGAATCCCATACCTTTCAAATACTTCTATCAAAAGTGTTGATATTATGCAACACACAATTTACTTATATTTATTAATAAGAATGAAGAATTGATTTGGAAACTTATTGTTATTTAAAAGATTGTTATTATATGAATAATGCTCATTACCAAAGCATCTATGAAGATATTTATTTTTATCAAATAATTCCAATTCTTTAATTTTATTAAAAATGTTTATGTGTATTTAAAAGTATAACTATCGATTATACTTTTAAAGTTTTAATATTAAACGACCTTACAGGCTTTGATACTCAAGGTAAATTTTTTTTTTAAGAGAATAAATATTTCTATATTTTTTTGTTGTTAAGAAGTCCAAACAAGAAAGACATTTAATGATACAAAAAAAAATCTTATAAAAATATAAGCATGATAAATAATTCGTAAAATTGCCGGTACAAAAACCAAAACATTAGAACAAAAAATTTAAATTCTCTTAAGAAATCACAAACTCAACTAAATTCGATTTGAATAGTCAATAATATAACTCTATAAATGTGATTCGAGATTCATCAAATTAATTTCTTTTTAAACTTTGCAATAATAATAATAATAAATAATACTACCTCCATCCCGCGCTATTAGTTCCATATGGTTTCGGCATAGGAACCAATGTTTGTGAGTGTAGTGTAATTAATATTTTATTGATGAGTGTGAAAAAGATTGTCATTTTAGAAAATTGGACTAATAGAGTGGGACAGACCAAAAAGGTAAATGAGACTAATAGAGTGGGACGGAAGGAGTAATAATAATGTAGTGAGACAAAAAGAGGGGGTTGGAATTGGAAAGGGACGAGACAGTTTGTGTAGTGTTTAATACTGTAACGGTCCATAGACAATCATTGTCACACTGCAATATACAACTGCAACCAAACATCAATTATTAAATAATACTATAACATTTTTTTTTTTTTTTTAAAAAAGTCCCCAACTAAATAAAGAAACCCTACTACAGGCATAATAATTTACCTTTCCTTTTTTAATTATTGCATGTACTCCCTCCGTCCCATTATATTAATCTCATATTTTTTTTTGGTATGTCCCATTTATTAGTTTTATTTTCTAAAAAAACAATATTTTTCCCACTTATTAATAAAATATTTAATTATTCTACACTAATGCACATTGATTTTTGTGCACACTCTTCCGTCCCTAATATAATGGGACGGAGGGAGTAATAAAATCTGTAGGCAGTCAATTAAGCTGCCTTTGACTAAAAAATTTAATTTTGATTAATTTAACATATTGAGTAGAATTTAGAAATAAGTTATATTATACATTCGCTTATGCAGTTTTCTTGATTGTCTATGCGTCACGAAAATTTGGCTCGCCATTTTGTATAATATTTTTAAATATTAAAAATTAAAAATTTATCCATTAAATACCGCTTAAGTGTTAGATTCTACCTAAATTTAACTAGGGCCTAGTAATATTAAAACTACGAAGATAGGTCTTTTTCATTAGTAGTTGGTTGATTCAAGACATACACTAGAATATATATCAAGTTAATAAATTAATCTTGAATTACATCTGATTTTGTTAAAAATTTTAAAATTATGATTTATATACTTGAAATATTAAAAATAAAAAATTATCGATTAAGTACCGCCTAAATGTTCGATTCTACCTAAATGTCTAACTAGGTCCTAGTAAATATTAAAACCACGAAGATAAGTTTTTTATTTTATTTTTATTAGTAGTTGGGTGGTTCTAAAATATTTATTACTCCCTCCGTCCCGGCTGAATTGTCCCGGTTTAACTGGGTACAATAACCAAGGAGTGTGAGTGTAAAGTAAGTTGAGTGGAATTAATATTTTATTGTTGAATGTGAAAAACTTGCCTTTTTAAGTAATGAGACAATTGAGGTGGGACGGACGAAAAAAAGGAAAGTGGGACAATTGAGGTGGGACGGAGGGAATATTTATTTTCAGTTTTTTTTTATACGATATGTAGATGTAGTCTCTAAAATCATTTAGATGTGATAAAAATGATGTTGCGATTAAATATATCTTGCGTACAGTTGCAACGAATTCTAAATTATGAATGATGGTGATTATCCCACCCCAAATATAGTAACAAAACTTATAAAAAAAAACATTTTTCATAAAATTTTCAATCATAAATTAACTTCTCAGCTGGTGGCGGAGGAGCCGCGGTAGCGCACAACCAGCAAACCACCTTGCTGTCCAGCGCCACGGCGGCGACACCGCAACCAAGATGGCGAATTATTCATATGAAGAAGGGCGGATCGCGACGGCCGTGGGCATCGACAAAGACAAGAACAGCCAATCCGCCGTGAAATGGGCCCTCGACAAACTAAGGTTGAAAGATAACCGCCTTCTCCTCATCCACGTCAAAATACAGCATGCCCTTGATTCCTGTACACTTTTTCTTCCCCTCTCTCTCTCTCTCTCTCTCTCCATATATTTATTTGGTCATCATTTTGTATTTTTGTTACATCTTGTGTAGAAGTGATACGATGATGTTATTATGGAACAACTGTTTGCATTTGTTTTCATTCTGTCAAAAAAAGAAAAGATTAATTCGAGTTGCTAGAAAAGTTCATTAACCTTAATAACCATAGAATAATCATGTAAACAGTTACGGTTTTAGAATGCAAATTCGTAGAAATGTTGAATGAAACGATAAATTGGGGCAGATGTCGAGAAAAAGGGAATGTGTTGCAAATTTCTTGAAAATACATGAGGTTTGATGCAATTCTTACAAATCATGTGAGATTTTACGCATAAATTCATGTAAAAGTTAAAACTCGTTACATGTTAGTTGGGCATTCGTGTAGAATCTAGTGCCTTAGCGATCTATGTGGATCTAAACATTTTCTAGGCTTTAGTTAATTCGTAAGTTAATATTTTGTTTTCAATATTTTTAAATATATAAATATGGGAAGGTCTTGGGTTAGGCAGGCCTAAACGATTTAGGCGGGTTTTATCCATTAACCCATGATTTAGGTGGGTTTTATCCATTAACCCAAGCCCAAACCCATATAATATACCCTATTTGGGATGAGTGAACCCATTTGGGTAGGATAAAACCCGCCTAAACCGTTTAGGCCTGCCTAACGCAAGTTTTTGCCTATAAATATTACTCCCTCCGTCCCGCTAGAATAGGCCCACTTACCGAATTCGGTGTCCCAACTAAATTGGCCCCTTTTAAAAAATGGCAATTTTTTCACACTCAACAATAAAATATTTATTCCACTAACTCATTCTACACTCACAACTCTTAATTTCTGTACCGAAAAGAAAGAGGCCTATTTAAACGGGACGAAGGGAGTAGTATGAAATAAAATTATATAAATTTTATTTAATTTTTTTTAATAAAAAATCGACGACCTAATCCATCTAGAGATAATGATTTGAGGATTCTCGGTATTGTAAGGGCCGCCCAGCGTCTAGGTGGCGATTTTTATAATAGAGTTTCTCTCCACCCATCTTCATTACTTAATCATGAAGCAAAACAGCAGTGATTCTTGTAACAAACTTCACACTATTTTATTTCCTGACTTGTATGAAGAATTTTGTGAAGCTCTGCTAAGTTTGATATTTTGCAGATGATGAAGGGAGAGAGCCTACAGCAGCTGAAACACAGCAGCTCTTCCTTCCATACCGTGGTTTCTGTGCTCGAAAAGGGGTAACCTTAATACTGAAATTGATCAAACTTGTCTGCTTATATTCATGATAATTATGTCTGTGGCAACTCCAGATTCGCGTAAAGGAGGTGGTTCTGCAAGGCCAGGACGTGGCAGCCACGCTCTCCGAGTATATCAGCCGGACCCATATCCTCAACATGGTCGTCGGAGCTTCCAGCCGAGGCGCCATAGCCAGGTACCACCACCACCGCATGCAGCTGCATCGCCATTACTAGAGATTTAGCTCTTTAATATACAGAAATCCCCTGAATGAATCTTCTTTAATGTTTTCAGAGCTTTCAGGAACGCAGACGTTCCCACTTCTCTAGTGAAACATGCACCCGGTTTCTGCAACGTGTATTCAGTATCAAAGGGAAAAGCTCAGAAACTGAAATCATCCACTGACTCCGGAACTCCCAGCACTGCATCTTCACAAGATAGCAGCGTATCTTCCAAGTTTCGGCCGTAAGTGTCCAATGCCATGCCTATATATATATATATATATATTCATGTTTCTTGAATATGGCCATGCATGTCTGAACACAGTCAGGAGAGCTGGAAGAGTACGGTCTCCGACGTCTCCGACTCGTCGGACGACCTGTGTTACCGTGATGGAGGCAAGATAAACGGTTCATATTTCAATCAGCATTCAAGTGCCAGCAATGAATATGTGCAGAGACTGCCGCCGGCTGCGGGATCAGCGAACACTAGCTATGAGTCTATCGGCGTAGGCAGCAGCTGTTACAACTCCAACAATTTCTCTGGGACTAGTGACGGCGAAGTCACTCCGGCGAATGTGCCGGCTGCCTCTGATATCTCGGAGTTCCTGCAGTCCATGCATAAACAAAACCTTCATGTTCGGACCAAGGATAGTGTTGCATATTCTCTGTCTGATCAGTCAAGTGATCGTTCCGGCATGAACAGTTTCCCTTCGGACGTCTCGTATGAAACCATAGACCAGCTGCAGATGTCATTCGCATCACGAAGCTCCACCTCCTCCCAAACAACTGTAAGGCTTTCTTGATTGTATGAGAGAGAGAGAGAGAGAGAGAGAGTTACACTAATGGCCAAACAATGTGATGTTTCAGGACATAGAGGAAGAGCTGAAGAGATTGAAGCAAGAGATGAAGCGAATCACGATGATGTATAATTTAGTGTGTCAAGAAGATAAGGTATGTGTATTAATGGGAGATGCTTTTTCTTGCAACAACAAAGGTATTGATTTGATCATGTAATGATGTTGCAGGAGGCTGACCATTCCACAGAGAGTGCCATGGCCATGGTGGAGAGGGAGAAGATGAAGTGCAAAACAGCAGTTGAGCTAGCACAAACGGCGCAACGCATAGCAGAACTCGAATCAGAGAAGAGAAGGACTGCAGAGATGAAGTTCAAACTGGAGTCCGAAGAGAAGGAGAAGGCCATCAACGCACTCGCACACACCGAGATCCATTGCAGAAAGTATACAATGGAAGAGATTCAGCACGCAACCAAGTTCTTCTCTGGCTCAGGAAAGATCGGTGAAGGCGGATACGGGCCAGTTTTTCAAGCCACTCTCGACCACACACCAGTGGCCATCAAGGTTCTCAGACCCGACATGTCTCAAGGCGAAAAGCAATTCCAAAGAGAGGTAATTAATTATAACCTTATTTTCGATCTCAGACATGATCAAGTAATTCAATGTCTGAATTCGGACAGGTGGAGGTGTTGAGCCGCATGAGGCATCCCAACATGGTCATCCTTCTAGGAGCATGCCCTGAATACGGCTGCCTTGTGTATGAATACATGGACAATGGGAGCTTAGAAGATAGGCTCAACTGCGAAAACGGCAGCGCCCCATTATCATGGCGGGCCCGGTTCAGGATATCGGTCGAAATCGCCACCGCCCTCAACTTCCTCCACCGGACGAGGCCGGAGCCGCTGGTGCACCGTGACCTCAAGCCGGCCAACATCCTCTTGGACAGAAACTACGTGAGCAAGATCAGCGACGTCGGCCTCTCACGGCTGGTTCCGCAGTCGGTGGCGGACAGCATCACGCAGTGCTGCATGACGGCAGCGGCGGGCACGTTCTGCTACATAGATCCGGAGTATCAGCAGACGGGGATGTTGGGGACGAAATCGGATATATACTCGTTGGGTGTGGTGTTGCTGCAGATTCTGACGGCGAAACCGGCGATGGGGTTGACGCATCAGGTTGAGACGGCGATAGAGAATGAGCGGTTTGCGGAGGTGCTTGATCAGAAGGTGAAGGACTGGCCGGTTGAGGCGGCGTTAACCATGGCGAAGCTGGCGCTGAGGTGCTGTGAGCTGAGGAGGAAAGATCGGCCGGATCTTGATACGGAGATATTGCCGGAGCTGCATCGATTGAGAGAATTGGGATCACAGATGGATTGAAGAATTCAAGTTTGTGAAGATTAACGTTGCTTGAAGAAAATGGATCTCGTTTCCGATATCACACTGTCATTCTTGATCTATTAACGCAAATTATACTCACAATTTTTTGAAAAATAAAAATATATATCACTATTAATCGATTAGAACTATAGTAATATCTTCTTTGTTGTGTTCCATTCTCGATTTATATTTTATATTGGCTGGGAAAATCCCCTCTTTTTTTTACTATGGTTTATTGAAGAGTTCTTTAGAGAAAGAAATACTCACTCCTAAGATAATTATCCATTTTACTTTTGGTATAATAAAGATAAAAGAATATCTTATAAATAAATATATATTAATTTTTTATTTTAGATAAATAAATAATTAAATAGGATAAAAAAAATAAAAGGTGGATAATTGAAATTGAACCGAATAAATATTATTTTAAAATTTGATTTTTAAATTTATCAACATAAATTGTCTTTTGTGGTACGTGTATCTAAGGATGGTCATAAGTGGAGTTAGATATTCACATGATATCCTTTATTCCGTGCAACTTCCTATTTTATTATTAAAATTATTAGTTTTTATTTAACATTTTCTATAATTTACATTAATTTTATAAATTCAATTATAGAGTTAATCCCACTCATTTAGTATATATAAGAAATTTCTTAGTAATTATTTTTCAATTTCTAATCAAAATTGATTGTTCATAACTATAATTTATATTCTTATAAATTTTTAGTTTTTGTTCTTAAAAATTAATTAACGTATATTATATTAGACTTAATTTTTGTTTTCGTAGAAATAATTATAAAATTAATAATCAAGACAATGAAATACTAAATAAAATATTGTCATTATGGAACATTGAAATTGATCCTCCGACGAAGGGGAGGAAGAGAAACGATGGACTACAGTTTAGACACCCTCAATCACTCAACAACTCACCAGAATCACACTCAGATCGGATAGAGATGAAAAGAGAAGGGAGAGCTTTTCAAAGAAGAGAGAGCGAGTGCGGCGCATGAATTAGGATTAGAATTTCACACAATGAGAGTCAAAGAGAAGAAATCACAAGCCACAACTATATATATAATAGGGTTAGTTGTAATTGTCCCAACCGCTTACTCGAACCGAAAATCCAACCCAAATATCCAATTCATAAACACAATTAAGAAGCTAAGCTTGGAATAATAAAAAAAATTGGGCTTGATAATTTAGTAGCCCAAACCGCCACATAATTTCCACATATTCGGAATGAATTCGATAAATATATTGAATTGAACTCGAATAGGTATACTAAAAATATTTTAATTATTAAAAGTAAATACATCTATCATTGTGTAGCGTTCAACAGCGATGGAGTCATCAAAATATTTTTGTTGGTTAAAAAAAAAACTTATTGCAGTTAAAATTGGTAGTAAATAATAATATTTTATTCAAGTATGGGGGCCATTTTGTAATAAAGAACAAAATAAGGATCCAATAGCAATAGCCCCCAAAGCAAGTAACAACAGAAATTGCCACGTAGGTACTTACTCCCTGACCAGTACGACGTCGTGTGCTCTATATAACAGAGAATAATTCAACATATATTTATTCCCCTTCTCTCTCTTCTCCATTCCCAGTTGCATCGTTTAACCTAGAACTCTCTCTCTCTTTCTCTCTCGATGGCCTACCCACCTCCTCACTCCTCGAATCACAGCAACCCCAACGATGAAACCCCCACAAATCGCCGACTTTACAATCCTTACCAAGATTTGCACGTCCCCACACAAACCCTGTACCACCTCCCCACGCAGCCAGAATTCCTCTTCCAGGAGGAGTCCATCGCGCAGCGCCGCTCCTGGGGGGAGAATCTCACCTACTACACGGGGATCGGATACCTTGCCGGCGCCACGGGAGGCGCCGCCAAGGGTTTTGTCTCCGCTGTCAAGTCTATTGAGCCCACCGATACCACGAAGCTGAAAATCAACCGGATCCTCAATGGATCGGGTCATGCCGGCCGTCAGATCGGAAACCGGTGCGGCGTGATTGGGCTCATGTACGCGGGGCTCGAGAGCGGTATGGTCGCGGTGAGAGATACAGATGATGTGATCAACAGCGTCGTGGCGGGATTGGGAACCGGAGCTCTCTTCAAGGCGGCGTCGGGACCGAGGTCCGCGGCGCTGGCGGGGGCGCTTGGAGGCGTGCTCGTGGGTGCTGCCGTCATTGGGAAGCAAGCCTTGAAACGGCATGTCCCGTTTTGACTGGTCGATTTTCTTCTCCTCTCTCTCTGTCTCTCTTTGCGGAATTTGATTTTTGATTTTGGTTGGCCTCCTCGTGATGTCTAATCAATTGATTTGTGGTTCAATGTTTTCAAGGGTTCAGTTTTGATAATCATTTTAGCTCTTGTGGCGCATAAATTGGGCACGCTTTTCTACCGAGACTAGACAAAAGCTATTAGTCAAGTATATGGATATCTCGTTTGATGTAATCTAAATAGTCTTGTAGGCTGAGGAATAGGTTCCTGAATAATTTCCAGGAAACATTGGCTACTGTCCTTGATAATTCATTTTCTTATAAAGTTGCGTTGCTCATTCCATTGAATGTTTTACAGCAGAATGCTTGTAGAGAAATCCATGTGTGTAGCCTCTTTTGTGTCGAAGGTTTTATGTGGTTTGTTTTTATGGATACTGGATCATGTTGTTTTGAGTGAATATCTGAATCTTTCAAGATTATCTCAACAATGTTGGGTATGCTATATTTGGGGCTTGTTGGTTATTTGTTGTATGTACATGCACTACTCATACCCATGGTAGCTGATTTGATAGAGATAGTCATTTTTGAAGGTGTATTCATAACCTCTGATTCCTCTGTTCAAGTTATATGACGTACATTTTGATTCCATGATTATCTTCTATGTAGAGTATCTTTGAAGTCTTTGAACTGAACTTGGTACTCCAACCTCCACAGTCGCACTCATTTGAGGCATAATAGTATCATCAAGATATTGAGTTTTGTTTTTCGGCTTCTCTCTTGAGTTCTTTCTGGCGTTTGATTATAATGGAATGGTTGATCTTGTCAAGTTTGGTTTTCATTTGAAGTAAAGTAACTGATACTTGATTGCTATAGGTTAGTGATGCTATGCTTCATTTTCCATAGAATTGTGCATTTATTAGTCACCTCACCTGCACTTTCTTCTTTGACAACAAGTCTAGATGCATGTTCCTGCCTGTATAGCTTAGTACAACAATCTTAAGCTATTCTTGCTTTTACTTTGTATATCTTTCATTACTGGGAATGCCGTGATATGTTTCTTGTGGAGAAAATATTAGATCTTTGAATTTTGTATGTGTAAGATTGCACTTTGATTGATGTCTTACATTTTAGCTGAAGAACTTGATTTGCTGTAACAGACAAAATGTTTTGTATCTTTTGTGACCAACAATGAAATTGGATTGCGCCACCCGCAATCAAATTGAGGGAAAATGTGTGGTTGATATACATTTCTAGCCCTTCGTTTAGTTTTACAGAATTGAGGTCCGGGGTTGGATGATGTTATCACACAATCAATTGATTATTTGTTCACAAAAAATGTGGATTATTTATTCAATGCTGCACCCTTTTTATACAACGACATACATCATTGTCATACAACATACAATTTCTATCAGATTAGAGGCATAATTGGTTAAAGTGATTTGTTTGAGTTATATTGAGAATCTTTGGAATTGGATTTAAATCATTACATTATATTTTTTTTTTAAAAAAACTTAATGCATTCTAGTTTACACAATTTATCCGCCAAAAGGTGGTGTGAAAAGATTTAGGCCTTGATTTTTTAAATCCGGATATATTACTGCAATTCAAGTGAAAAAAAAAACTCAATTTCTTTATAACATGATAATAAATTTTGTTTCATTTTTTCAACTAGTTGCAACAATTTGACTTTTTAAAAGAAATTTATATATACTGGTTCAATATATTTATTGGTAGACAATAACATTTTTAAATAGCAACCTAATGAAATAAAGTGGAAGGTAGAAATGAGATTATTAATTAAAAAAAAAATGAGATGATTTATTATAATGTTCTCTCTAATTTCATACATTGTTGGTTCCGATTTATCAAAGTAAAAATAATATGCACAGCAAAAATTAAAAATATTTATTCGATATATTTGCATTTATCAAAGCTGATGGTGATGTGTCAGTTTGGTTTGTCAAATTTTTGTTCGAGTACTTAAGGTCAAGTAATGACAAACGATATCCAGTGGTTTGGACCAAAATGTCCTACGTTCACTCTTCAGAATTAAGTCTTGTAATCCACTAAGTTTAAAACTTTACAGGTGCACCTACTATTTATTGTTTGCTGAAGAATGTTTTATCCTTCAGTCCACAAACGCACTTGTCTGGTCCTTGCTCATTCTTCGCTTCACAACTTCTCAGAGTGTGGGCCCACCACTCAACCTCCTCATTGTTGGAATAGGGTGTTTATTGTTCTCCCTTGAACTGCTCATTGGCGGCAAGCAGCTCGTAAGTGTCAGAGTACAAGGCATACTTGACTGTTGTAGTCTTTGAGAGAAAAACTACCAAGAGAATAACTTAAGAACTCTAAGGTTCTGAGTCTCGTGTTCACTAAGGTGACACACGGAAAAGCTTAAGAGCCTCGAACAGTTTAGTAAGCTTGATAGTTATTAGCTTTCTCGTAAATCGATGCAATAACTTTGTAACGTAGTTCGTAAGTCGTAACATTCTTTTGTTGATGATCCTCCAGCATTTATAGCCGTGAGGTAGAGAAATTGAAATAAATATCCATTAGAGATATATTGGAAGATGTCCATTCCGATGTCTCTTTTGACTATTGCACTAGGCGGGTAGGTGGTGCTTTTTCAGATGTTCTGCACCTGCTCCACTTTTTCTGACAGTGACTGTGACGCTTCACCTTTGTGTCAGAACGGTAGTATTCGTCAATTAGAGGAGTCTCGGATTGAATGTCCTAGGTATCAGAACTTATAGATTCATGCTTGCAGACTTTAAGGAATCTCCAATCCTTAAAGTATGTACTTGTTAGTACATTCCTCAAATGATTTTTCTTGTGCCTTTGCGATGGGACCTGGACTATAAAGTTTACGCTGGTGTCGTCATACTTGCAAGTCCATGTTGATGGTGTTATCTTTCAGTTTACCCTCGGTCCATATGTTGTAAGTTTGGCGTACTCGTTAAGACCATACTTGCTGGACCCATGCTTGTTGAATATCCAAACTTCATCAGCCAGACTCATATTCTTCCAGACTTGTAAGTTTGGTGTGAACTTTAGTTTGTAGTCTTTTGTGCATTCTAGACTGATTATTCAGTCTAGGCTTCATATTAGCTCCAGCTTACAACTCGATATTTTGATCCTATACAGGACTTTACATTTTTTTACTATGCTGAAACTATCTAAGATGATTTTTACATACTTTGACCCATCAAAACATAATAATAATATAAGGAAATTTCTAACAAATTTCCTAACACACGTCAATTCATTATCATTAAGGTTGTAAATGAACTAAAGTGTTCATGATTTACTCGGATTTCAACTCGATAAAAGTTCATTTGAGCTCGTTTAGTAAAATCTCGTTTATTAAATGAATCAAACTAAGAAGCATCATAGAATTTAACTCGTTAGCTCGTGAGCAGACTCGTTTGCTAAAACTTGTAATAAATACAAAATAATTAATTTCATAATATTTTCATGATTTAAGAGTAACAATAATGATAAATATTTCTAGTAATAAGAAATATTTAAATGTGAGCGTGAATATGATATTAATTTTGGTATAAATAATCTTTTCTTTCAAAATAATAATGAATATTTTAAATTGTTCATTTAGGCTCGACTAAAGCTCGATAAAGTTTGTGAACATCAAAATATTTGATAAAAAAATTTAAAGTTCTACTCGATACAAAACAAGATAAATTTGAACACGACATTACTTAGCTCGACTCAGTTCGATTACACTCCTGATTTTCATATTGCATTTTCATTCTAAAGGAAAATGTTGGTGTTTCGTCACATTTTAATCTAAGTACTTTTATTGATCCAAACTCATAATTCGAACGTAGCAGTCACATTAATCTAATTTATCTTTTCTTAAACTAGACTCCGTAACAATTCTTGCAGAGTAGATATCTATGGTTCTATTTTGACTATAAAAAAGTTTTGAGAATTAAGTCGCAGAGTAGGCTTATGATTTGTTACAAGATTCGGTTCAAACAATAAATATTGAATAAAACTCATGTGAGACATTCTAACGCATTCCAATTGGAATTAGTAAAAAAATTCAATTGGAAATCGTAACATACAACAGCATTTAAATCAGAAAATAAAAGCATATTCCAATTCACAATTATACATTCCAATCAAAATATACCATCTCATACACATACAAAAGCGTCGTCATGGACAAGTTTTTGCCATAAAAATTTGCCATATATTGTAATGAAATACTCCCTCCGTCCCAAAACAATTGTCTTGTTTTCCTTTTCCGTCTGTCCCAAACAATTATCTTCTTTCCTAAAATGAAAAGTTTATACACACCCACTAATAAAATACAAATTTTTTCTATCTCTACTCGCATTAGTATCTGTGTCATTTCCAAACAAGACAATTGTTATGGGACCTTTTTCGTCTGTCCCAAACAATTATCTTCTTTCCTAAAATGAAAAGTGTATACACACCTACTAATAAAATACAAATTTTCTCTATCTCTACTCGCATTGGTATCTGTGTCATTTCCAAACAAGACAATTGTTATGGGATGGAGGTAGTATATAATTTCCCCCTGAATAATGACGAAACAGAGATATATGGATGGATGAAATTATATGAAAATCCACTACATGGATGGATGTAACACTGCAATAATTTGACACCAAATAAATTCATTCTCATCCCCCTGCGGCAAAAATTGGTTCATCGCATATTATTCGGAGGTACGTTGGTTCTCAGTGAATCAGAAAGCAGAGAGATGGATGACATAAATCTCATCTAGAAAACCAGAAGAGATGTTAAAGAACATGTGCAGAAGAATCTTGAGAAAAGGAAAGCATTTGTTTACTGCTTTAAAGCATCATCGACTCCGGATTCTCAATAT
The DNA here is from genome assembly GCA_026898455.1 of Plectranthus barbatus. Lineage (NCBI taxonomy): Eukaryota > Viridiplantae > Streptophyta > Magnoliopsida > Lamiales > Lamiaceae > Plectranthus > Plectranthus barbatus. The sequence goes on from JAPKLW010001577.1 coordinate 57,017, forward strand.
AACCTTTGAAGGCCTTCAGCCATTCTGCTCCGATAGCACCTACACACAGTATCATAAAGTCATTAGATGAGTTGAATCTCAAAATACCTTATTCGGGATGAATTTTGAAGTAGTAGAGCAACTAACCATCAATCACCCGGTGATCACAGCTCAGTGTCACGGACATAAATGAGGCAAACTTATATTGATCAGGGCCAGCACCCGGAATCACCCTTTTCTCAGCTGCTCATGCAGAGTGAAAACAAATATCAGCGCGATCAAAACCTGTGGTAGTGGTAGTGTGCTAGCTGCAATGATAGATGGAGCTCAACGTACCTGAGCCAACTGCCAGAATGCCAGCTTGGGGTGGATTGATAATAGCACAAAATTGTTTGATGCCAAAAGGTCCGCCCAAGTTTGACACTGTGAATGTACCACCCTGCAAACCGAAGATAGTAAGTTAGGCATCATATGCAATTGATTCTCTCAGACTGATCGATGAAGTTCTTGTATCACCTCATAATCTTCTGGCTTCAAACTGTTTTCCTTGGCTTTTTGAGCTAGATGCTTAACTTCCTCAGAGATTCTTGATAAACCTTTCTTGTCAGCATCCTGCAAGTTACTCAAATGGAGAGAGGGTAAAAGGATGGCGTTTGAATGCTACATATATAACTCCAAAGATGACTTACCCTAATTACAGGCACGTACAATCCATTCTCTGTTTGTACAGCAACATTAATATTCACATTGTTAAACCTGTATGCATAGAAGTTTTGTTAATGAGAAGCAATTGTGAATTAAACTATTATCATCCTCTCAAGTATACTTACTGGCGAATATAAGCATTGGTCCATGAACTGTTACACTGAGGGACTTTTTTGAGAGCCAAGGCAGCAGCCTGCAGTGAAAGAAGTCATTTAAACAAACTGTAGGTAAGATCGATACAACAGACAAGATTGGTGTCCATTGAAGACAGAAAATAAAAGGAATCTGAAAATTTCCTTAAAGCTAATATCATATCCAGAGGGAAGAAATTTCTCACAAACAGAAGAGAAGTCGATATAAGAAAAGGAAGAAAAAGCGCATGAGCATGCATACATCTTTTTATCAAAAGAGGACACTAATGAAACAAGGGTAGTACTTCCTAGCCAATGGTCTATCATACCTTAATAACAAGATCATTAACTGAAATCCTTTTCCCACCAGAAGCTTCTTGCAATGAGTTTAGCTGGGAACGCAATCTGCAGAGAAGGTAGAAGTTTATATAAACAGGAAAGTCAACTTTGATGGACCATTCTCATTTGCTGAAGAGTGCTGCACACTCACTCCATAAGCTTGTCGACACATGTGTCTACAGTCAGGTAATAGTGCGGAATTGTTTGTTTTGACTGCAATAATCGTGATGCCGTCACCTGCCACACATATGTCATATGTTAGCTATCACTCACAACTCGAAGTTATGTTGAGGCTCTCAATTCAATCTGATTACACATTTTTCTAAAACATTGGCATATTACACACACCATGAGATGGTTGCATATGTTAATATAAAGCACTCTTTAAAAAATAGAATGCATTGATTTAAATCCAACCCCTGATGTTCCCAGTATATCTCGAACTCATGACCTATTGGACTCAAACAAGATGCTCTAACCACTTATGGCCCAAGTTGGGGACATATAAATCCATCTTTATAACAGATGAGATGTATTATATTGGTTCAGACCCTTAGTTTTCTTGAAAATCTGCTTTACTTACAAATCAATGCCCCACCTCAAAACAGAGTACATAAAGTAGACAAGGATGAGCAAATATATCATAGACTTGCCACGCACCATTGAGAGAGAGAGAGAGAGAGAGAGAGAGACCAATGTGATCATGAATGAAGCAAACTACTATTGTAGTCTGTATAAAGGGGAATGCAATATCAGTGAGAAAATATTACCTTTCTAATTTGCGAATGTGGGATATCAGTGTAATCTAAGCCAGCAACTGCTGTGGTATCAACCTTCGGAGCTTGTGAAGCCTTACCACTTGAAGCTGCAAAGAGGATGCACAACCGATTAGACTGTGGTTTCAAAATAAACTCCAGTTCAAAATATAAAATGGTAAAATTAGATCTCATCAAATGAAGGTAATGAATAACTTATAAGGCACAAAAGTACTCAGTAACACAGAGCAACAAAGAACTACCAAGATAATCTTCAATATCTGCTTTTACAATGCGCCCATCAGGACCAGTGCCTTGAATTTTTGAAAGAGGCACCTGCATTAATGTTAGGAAAGATTACTGATTAAAATACATCACTTCAAGATATGTATAGCATGAAAACAGAAAACCTATTATCCAAGAAAAAACTGTTTAGACAAATTTCATTGATAGATCATCCAATTTACATTATGCTCTTCGGCAAGTTTTCTGGCAAGCGGACTGGCAAAAATGCGATCCCCAGATGAAGAGGGCACACTAGACTTGGAAACTTTTGGCTCTGCTGGAGTGGCAGAGACTTCTTCTTTTGGTGGAGTTGGGGGAGATGGTGCTTGTGGTGCTGGTGCTGGTGCAGCTTCTGATGATGGAGTATAGTCCTTGAATTTAGCAATATCCGCCTCATCTTCGACAGTTATGGCAATTATCTAGCCACATAATAATTTGATCAGTCACCATACATGAAACTTCCGTGGTTCAGAAATCAATACTAGGATAATAGATTAATACCTCACCAACTTTAATCCCACTAGAACCATCTCCACGCAATATCTTTGCAAGATACCCTTCTTCCATGCATTCCATTTCCACTGTTGCCTTGTCCTTCAGGCATCAATTGATGCACAAACAGTAATCAGATACACCGAGAGAGCATTCTATTATTTTCATTAAACTTCAACAAGTAGAGACCAATAGGACTTACAGTTTCCACTTCACAGAGCACTTCTCCAGGAGAAACTTTTTCGCCCTCTTTTTTCAACCACCTCGCTATATTACCCTACACCAGACCAAAATAAAGAAAATTTAGTATGACAGTTAAAATGGCAAATATAACGATGATTATCAGAAAGGAGCATGCCTCTGTCATTGTAGGTGAGAGAGATGGCATTCCAATCTCCTGGTGTGGTGGAAGACCTGGAAGACATCAGCATGTTTAGCTGTAGATTGATTATTGATATGCATCAACCAAGAATATAGAGAAAGAGAGGAGTAAGAATACATGCAAGCATCCATCCCACATGCTGGAAGGAACAGTAAAATGAATTTTTTTCAATTACTAGTAAAACTTTACATAAAGAAAGTCAGATGTGAATAATTCACAAATAAAGTGAACATGTTATTTAACTACTGGCCTTCCCACAGTAAATGATTCAGAAACATCTCTCAGAGAAATATATTTGAAGTGTACCAAACTAACCTGAATCTGATGAAAATTGTCTGACCCCTCTTTCTGTTTGGCTGCAACGAGTAAATAAAATTGGCCAGTAAGAAAGAGATGTTTCTTTGAAAGAAAAGATAAATGGTTAGGATTTGAAGAACCTGTTGTACTGCATGCCTATTGTTGGCACATGACTCCTTGCTGTCCCGAAAGCACTTCCATTGCTCATTTTAGAAGCAGTCATCTTTATTATGTAATTCATTAATTCAAATTATCAGACATTACCAACTAGATTCAATTTCAATATTCATCAAACACTTCAATGCTAATTACCATAATTCTATTGACTGACACATGATTGGGACTGAAAGAACCTATACTGGAGAACTTTCGACTGCCATTCTTGTCCATAGAGTGTTTTGAAATATCTGTACCAGAACAGACAACACATTGATTAGTCGAAGTCCCAGAATAAAAACGCACGTGGACAAAAGCAGAAGTGAAGCATGCATATATACAAATAAACCAATTTTCAGATACAAATACATCTAATATAAGTACAAAGAATCATAAAAACCGAGAAAAAATGAGCATAACTTGATAAGGCTGAAAATTCATGCAACAAGGCGAAGCACTATAAAACTGGAGAGTTGAATTGAAAGTCGAACTGGGGGTAGACAGTAGCCCCAAAAAGAAAGGATCTTTCCTCTCCCCAGCCATTTTGGGTTAAGAAGATGTGAACATAGAGTACATACTTATGAGTTTGCAGCTCAGCTTAGCGAGTTTGATTACATGCAGTAAATAAGTGTAGCAAGTTCCATATTGAATGATCTAGGATCTTCATTTCATAGCTTGGAACAGCCAGCTTGAAATTAAAAGAATCATGTTTCTTCAAATAAATATATTTAAATATTAGAAACAGAAGATGGCATGAGAATTTACGTAGTCACAAATATAAAAGGTTCTGGGACTACATCAAACACCTATCCACATTAAGATTGATCTTGACCTTGACCTTGACCTGGCCTTATGTTGCAAAGATAATGAACTAGTCTTGCTAAAGAAGAGCATGTAAGATTATGATTTACCATTTGGTTTGACAACTGATATCCCAGCATCATTTGCAAAAGACCGTACATAGATTGCCCGACCTTGTAAAAGATTAGGGCCTTGTCTGAGCTGTAAGTATAAAGCACAGTTGTGTCAAATCAAAATAAAGTAATTTCTTGCTATAGGCGGAAATTTTAAAATAATGATTCCAAATAGTTCAATGAACTCATTTTCAGTTAATTGAAGTAGTAAAGGAACAATAAGTATAGGATTGATGATAAATCAATAGACTATAATCAACATAAAAATGGTTTAACTAACAACAGCAATACAGCACCATAGCAATGAATGTAGAGACACTCTCGAATTTGAAATTCAACAAGAAACCAAACCAACAGTTTTAACGCCACCAATGAGCCACTTCTATTTAAAATGCAAACAAATCCAGTGATTCCGCAACCATGAACATTTTCATTTGGCATGCAAATGGGGAGACATGTTTGAAAAAATCACAACAAATTGTTACACAACCGGTGCCAATTTCTACCACTACAGCAAAAAAGGGACGCTCTAAGCTTCACCGGGATGCTAATTAGTAATTATCAAACCAATTGTCAATATTAACACACAACAACCACAAATCACCACGTGATCCATCCAGCAAACAAAATCGTCCACATCTGATAATGCCACGAAAATCCTTAACAAATTAAAAAACTTAATTTCATGAACCCAACGCGAGATCCCTAACCGATAGCACATCATCTGAGATTGAACCCACCAGGTTCTACATCCCTCCCCCACAAAACAAATACATGCAAGTTCCCGAGCCAAATCAAAACGATTCAATCACATAAACACGACCCAGAAGAACCAGAAATAAGCAGAAATCAAATGCAATATGCCCCCAAAATCAATATACATCTAGATGAGATTAACAACCTTTTTAGCGTGATGCACAATTCGAGCGGAGTACATGATGGCAGAATACAAAAGTTCTTCGCCGAATGAAGATCAGCTCGTCGGGATGGCTGATTCATGGAATCTTTGGGGGGTTGGCTTTTCAACAGTCGAAAAGGGTAGGCGGGGTGGGGTGGGTGGGAGGGGGGTGCGTTGCAGCTTCGGTCGTTGCAAACTTTCAAATTGTGTGTTTGTGTGTGTAAAATATGGCTCAATTGTATATGTCAGTATTTATTTTACCATTTTTGGCTCTTCCCTCTAATTCCAATGTTTTTTATTTTATAATTATATTTATCTCAATTTTTTTTTGCAATTACACACCCCAACTTTTTTTAAATTATTCACAATTATTTTATGACTAAAAAAATTAAGATCTCAACTCAAGTATTATAATCTTAATTTGAACTGGTGACATAATCAACTCAGAGGAAGTGTTTTAATCACTTGCATGTGAAATATAATTGTAATGTATAAATATTGTATCGTCTCCTTAAATTAACGATTACATTAAATATAATTATACAAGATATTTAAAAAAACAAAACAAAATATAAAAGTTTCATAAAGTTGATGGTTATATTTGGTAATCAAGTTGGAATAAACTTTGATGAGAGACAAAAGTTTGTCACCAACTTGTCTTTTTATATTAAAATTCTATATAACTTTCTTTTCAAATAAATAGGAAAGTATTTCTGTAATGTAATTTTTTATTTGATTAGTAATTATTCATTTAAAATATTACTACTTTTGTTTCGAATAAATTGTTCACATTTCTTTCTTCGTCTGTCTCATAATATTAGTCTATTTTTCTAGTAAAATGTAGACATGGCCAAGGGCCGGTTCCGGTTCGGAACCGCCGGTTCGGCGGTTCCAAAAACCCCGGCCCTGAACCGGCCCGCCTAAAGAAGGGCCCGGTTCCGGTTTGGGCCCGAAACCGGCGGTTCCGGTTCGGGCACGGTTCCGGTTCGAACCGCCGGTTCGGCCGGTTTTTTTTTATTTTTTAAAAAAATAGTCAAGGAGATTCAAACCATAGACCTGGAGGAGGTAAAGATAGCAACATACCACTAGACTACAATTCATTTATTGATATAGTTTCTGAAATTAATATATATGAATGTATTATGTATATAAATATGAAATATATTATAAAATAAAATGATGTTTTAATATAAATGTATAATATTTTAGATAAAAAATTATTAAATAATAAGATAGTTTTATTTTATATCTATAAAAATGAATTGCGATATATTATTCAAGCAATTATAATTATAAAAAATCATGTTATAATTTACTTATCATTAAAAACTTTAAATAACATTTAAATTGAAATAACAAATTTAAATTATTGTTTATTATTTACTTAATAGTTTTGAATCTCTCTTAATTGTACAAATAATGCTAAATAAAGTTGAGTATGATATGCATTACTCCAAGACATATATGTTAGCTTTTAACATCATTCATTGAACTCCGATGCATATACTATCATTTATTATAATATAACCTTTGATTTAAATTAGCATGTATGAAAATCTCTTTAATTCATTGTGTATTCATTTAAGTTTTTTTTTAGTATAAGTTTTGTATTAAATTGTATACTTGTAAACAAAATAACATTCTTACAAGTTAGTATAAATAAATATGATATATATCCATTAATCTAAAATTTAATATTAAAGTTAGTAGCAATGTTTAAAGTTTATACTTATTATAAATCAATATATTGTAATGTGAGATATATTATAACTTATAAGATGCAGTAAGATTTTAAGAATCAATTTCGTTGATTTGAAATAATATTTGTGAAAAATATGAAGATTTTAGATTTAATAGTATGTTGTTCATCATTCACATGATAGTCTTGAAACTTTTTTAACTCATAAATAACACTAATATAAATTTTAAGAATATATTGATAAATTAATTATATTTGACAATTATCTATCGTATTTAAGGATATTGTTGTTTAATTCTATATAAGAAAATGTTGAAAAATAAACATTACACATAATAATCTCGTATTTGTTGGGTTTTATATATTTAAAACTATAATTTTTAAGTTAGTAGCAATCTTAAAAGTTTATACTTATTATGAATCAATTTATTATTATATGAGAGATATATTATAACATATAAGATGCAATAATATTTTAACAATCAACTTCATTGGTTTGAAGTAAATATGAAGATTTTAGATTTAATAGTATGTTGTTCATTATTCATGTGATAGTTTTGAATCTCTTTTAACTTATAAATAACATTAGTATGAATTTAAAGAATCCATTAAAAAATTAATTATATTTTTCAATTATATATCCTATTTAAAAATATTATTATTTTTGTTTAATAATATATAAGAAATATTGAAAAATAAGAATTAATTATAATAATCTCGTATTTATATGTAATTATATATTTAACAATGCTATTTATTACCAAGTGGTTATGTAGTTCAATGGGTAAGTGCTCAGGAAGTTTATTGAAGGTTTCAGGTTCAATCCTCCTCCATGCATCTTTTATAATATTTTTAAAAATTTAAAAAAATATATATGCCGGCGGTTCCGCGGGCCTGAAAAATTGGAACCGGAACCGGCCCGTGTAAAAAGGGGTCCGGTTCCGGCTTCGAAACGTGGGCCACGGTTCCGGGCCGGTTCCGGGCCCAAATGGCCATGTCTAGTAAAATGTATACATTCTTCAATAAAATGTTCATCCCACTATCACTCGTTATTATTTTTAAGGAAAAAATAAACAAATAGAATTTTGTTGTATTTTTATTATATATATATATATATATGTTATAATAAGATAAATAAAAATCAAATAAAAATAAAAAATAGAGAAAAAATTTGGCGGGAACGGTTATATGTTGATTATTCTCTTTTCGTATATTAATAGCATTTCACCTATGCGTTGCACGAAATTATTATACTCCTATTAAATATTATTAAAAATATCATATTTTTTTAAGATTTAAGAGACCACTAAATATATTGAAATACTAAATTTATTCCAATAGCCGTGGTATCATTATACAAATATTACAACTACTTCATAAATTAATTAAGAATTATTTTCTTATTCTTCCAGTTTATTTGTCTTGATTTCGAAACGTATTTGAAAAGTACTCGAATTCTACGATAAACATATTCTATTTATACTTTCTTCAAATCATTTTTATAAATTAACTTTAATTTTTTTTATCCTCCTCTTAATAATGCTCCTCATTTTTTGATCATTTCTATAAATTAGTTTCCACAATACTTTCTTGAAAGAGTGAATAAACAATTTATTATTTTAGATATGAAATCTTTTTTTTTCAAGGAATTTTTTTTTTGAATAATTTAGTTACATAAATTTAAATAATCTTAAATAGAAAGACTCGCAGTTTAGTGAAAAATATCAAAATTCATTGCATTTCAATCAATTTAATTTTATTTCAAGTTTGTGAAATCTTTTTTCTAAAATGTAAGTATGTTTACACGATAATGTCATTTCAAGTGGGCCTTGAAATTTGGACAAATTGCAACCACAAAAAAATAATCATAATTTTGTGTAGATTCAAAGAGAAATTGTGAAATAAAAGAAATACAAAACATATAAAGATTTTTGAACCATTAGTTACATAAGTTACTACAATCTTAGAGAGAAAGACTCGTAGAAAAAAATGTAAAAATTACTTTTTTTTTTGCTTAAACGTAAGAATGCTTCCATGATGATTTCATTTCAGGTGGGACTTGAAAATTGGATCCATAAATAATTTATCATCATGCGTTTATGTAGATTTAAAGAAAATTATTCAAATAAAATAAAATATAAATATTGTAGAATAAAATGAGATGTGTTTGTCGAACTTTTGTTGTTTTTTTGTATATAAATTAAGTTTGCACGATTTTTCTATGTTTGTTGAATATCAAACGTTTGATTTTAATAAACCAATATATGTCACATTCTGGTGTAAATATTATATATATAATAGTTATGTGTTTGATAGATATGATAAATAATATTCCCACCGTCCCGAAACAATTGTCCTGTTTCATTTCGGCACAGAGACCAAGACAAGTGTAATAAGGGGTTTTAATGGTACAATTAGTAAAAGTGATTAACACTTAATTAAAAAAAAAACAAAAAATTCAAAATTTCAAAACATTCAAATTTGGTGGCAAAAATCCAAAATAGATCAGCCACCAATATTTCAATTTTTCCCACTAAATCTGCCTTATAAATATACAGCCATAAATCCAAGATTACAACAAACATTTCCAAATAGAAAAACATTACAAATGGGTCTACAAAAAGATGTTTCAGATGCTGCAAGAGAGGAAATTGTGTAGATCTTGCTTCTTCACTGCAAGAATGGCAAACCAGAGAGAGGGAAAATAGGAGAAGTTGCTGCAAAATTCAGATGTTCTTCAAGAACAATCTCAAGGATATGGAATTCTGCAAGAAATCAAAAAGAAAGAGGGGAACAATTTAATGAAACCACTTCAAGTCGGGTTTACACATTTCAGATTTAATATGCATCACAAATGTTGTAAAACATGGATTGGTGAACAATTAACATCATTTCAGACTTTAACCCTCTTATCCCACAGTCAAAGTTAAACATTAATGAACCAACATATGAGCTGAACCAACATAGGAGCATAAACCAACATAACCGAACCAACATAGGGTCAAAAACAGCATATGAGCAGATCCAACAAAGGGGCAAAAACCAATAATACCGAACCAACATATGATCAAAACCAACAAATGAGCATATCCAACAAAGGGTCCAAAACCAACATAATCGTACAAACAATTGAGCACACCCAACATATATCCACAAATCAAACAAATGGTCCAAAACCAACAAAACCAAACAAACATAGGAGCAGAACCATCATAACCGAACAAAATGGCAAGAAAGCACCTGATATCTGGAAATTGACATTTCCAGAAGCTACGAAGAACATCCCTCCGCATTCTCCAAAAAGAGCGAAGAACCTCCTCTTCTTCATTGGCTATCTCCGCATCCTCTGTTGATTTTGGCCCGCTCAGTGCACCATGAATATCGACCCGGTCATCAGCCCCTATGCCGTCCTCAGTCCCGGCGGCATCGACATCGGGGGAAACTATCAAATACGGCATCGGTAGAGGCAGATCTGCGATAGACGGCGAGAGGAGCGGGTAGAAGCCGTCACCAGCAACGGTATCAGAGGACGGCGAGAGGAGCGGCAGATCTGCGGTAGAAGCCGGAAAGAGAGATGAAAGTCCTTCCCCGAGTAAATCGTCGTCACCAGCAACGGTATCAGAGGACGGCGAGAGGAGCGGGTACGAGGTTTCAGAAAAGGGAGAAAATTGGTTCGTCATTGCGGGGAGAGGAGCGGGGCAAATGAATCGGAGGCTAAGACAATTGTTTCGGGACAGAAAATTGATCACATAGGAGACGGAGGAGAAGGGGACCGGAGGTGGGGAGAGCGGCGCACGACGATGCGTACGAAGTAGGGTTTCGTCGCAATGGAGAGAAAGAAAATGAGAGAGGAGACGGATGCGGCGCACACACTAAAATGAGAAGGTGTGTGCGAAATTAGGGTTGTGGGGGGAGGGTAGATTAAAATATTCAATTAAGTGAATTAATTAGAAAATGGTTAATTAGGATTAAGAAGCCCTAATTTTTTCTATTTCGGAAAAACAAGACAATTGTTTGGGACAGACCAAAAAGGAAAACAAGACAATTGTTTCAGGACGGAGGGAATATATGTTTTCAACCTAATGTACCCACGCTTTATATTTTTAACAAAAATTAATAAATTATAATCTAAATAAAATAAAAAATTAAATTGATGTACCCATAATTTATATTTTTAATATATAGATAATACTAATTTTAAGTGACATAAAAAGTCAAACTGATATACTCACATTTTATATATTTTAGTATAAAGTAAAAATACTAAATAAAATAAAACATAAAAAATCGAACTGATGCACACACATTTTAAAAATTAACTTATGTCTATTTTTTTGCTAATTTAAATTAAATTATAAAATAACATGTGATGTTTGTCTATATTTATATATATATATATATATATATATATATATATATATATATATATATATATAATTACATTAATTAGTTGCTTATTGTTTGTTATAGTACATATTATACATATAAAAAATTATTAATTTGTACCGGATTTACAAAAAATAAAATTTAAGTTATAAGAGATTATATAATTAAAAATATAAATAATAAATTTATTAATGTTACATTAATCTATCTTATTAATTTATCAAAATTATTATTAATATCTTACGATTTTTGAAACATATGAATTTAAAATAATTTCATATGTAATCATCATTTAGGTTTGCATGTTATTGTATAAATTTAATTATAGCTTGATTATCGAGTTTATATTAATTATTTAAATATTGGTAAAATATAAAATATTTTGTTGACAAGAGATAATTGTTTTTATTATGGATTATAGAAATTGAAAATAAGACCGACTATATTTATTGTACAAAAATGATTATTATGATTAGTATTAATTAATAATTATTTAAGAGATAATTTTGTATAAAAAATTAAAAATTTATATATATGTTAATGATGGGGTTTGAACACAAAATCATTTAGATACATAGAAACTTAATATTAGCACTATAAACCAACTATACTATTTAGATATCTTTAAAAAAATCTGCTTAAAAATAGAAATATTCATATTCTTTTATAATTTCATCGGAAACAATTTTTTTTTAAATTTCTTTGCTTCAATATTAATATAAATATTGATAAATTTTATTTTTCACCTAGAATTATGAGCTGGCCAACCAATTTCCCAAGCACCTATTTGTTACAGGCTGAGGTCATTCATATCATAGCTTGATTTTGAAAATCTTTTAATTTCAAATTCGTCCAAATTACACTTTTAAAATGCAATATCAATTAAAAACCAAGCTAACAATTTTCTAAGAGTTTTTTAATCAATTAAATGAGAAAGAAGTGACATAAAATTAAAAGTATATGTGCATTGAGGAAAGAAAGAAAAAAGTTTGTTCCCAACTTGCAATTTGAAACAATAATTGTTTGATCGGGCAAATTGTTTTTGTGTGGAAAAAAATGGTAATGGCCACCAAATTGGAAAAAGTAAAATCTGAAAATCACGCACTCAAATTAGAAAATATTTTTTCTTCAGTGTCAATACTAAAAAAAGTTAATCATTGCATAAAAACTAAGCAGTAAGCGCATAAATCTTTTTTGAGTTTTCGATTTGATTGCACGCCAAGATTTCAGAAAGTGCAAAGTACAAAAGTGGTAGATATTATACTCGTTAGTATCACTTAAATTGTTTCGTTTTCTATTTTTGTATGTCTTGTATAATTATTCTATTATTTAAAATAATAAAATTTTCACACTCACTAATAAAATATTATTTCTACTACACTCACAAATTATTAAGTCATTTCGAAATAAAATAACTTAGACGGAACGGAGGAAATATTAAATTTCACAAACAAACATAATTTAAAAAACTGCCAATACAACCCTTTTCAAAATTTGGTGATTAAAATATTTTACCTATGATCAAAAAGTCATGAATTCAAGATTTCTTAAAGATATTTAAGTGCGCGATTGAATAAATGCATTCCTGTTAACAAAAAATTGTCAATACATACATGTAGATATAGTACTCCCTCCGTCCCAAGTAAATTGTCCATATTTTCTTTTTCGTCTGTCTCACAATATTAGTCCACTTTCTTAAAATAGCAAAATTTTCACACTCATCAATAAAATATTGATCACACTATCACTCACTACTACTTAGATGCATTGGTTATCGTGCCCGATCAAATGTGAACAATTTGACCGGAACGGAGGGAGTATTTAATAATGCCATTGTCACAACCTATCTGCTTTGTAAGTTTCAAGTCATCTATCCAGCATCTCTCAGGGCAGCACAAAACTTTTTGACTTAAAAAGAGTTTTGCCTAAGAACTAAGCAAAGCTAAGGGTTCACAAAATAATCTTTGGCTTATTGATTGTGCAATATAGGAATATCACTCCACCATGTCTGATCAGAGTTATGATGAATCAAAATTAAATCCTGAATTTTACATTACCCTCATGTTGATCTCATTCTGAATGTGGAAATTGAGTCCATAACTTTTTCTTGTTGAGACTGAACCATATTTATGGGAAAAAAAAAACACATTTTGTACAGGAAGGAAAACAGAGTAATCAATCTGGCATAAGCATAATCCTGCACCATACATAAATCATGCTACTGACTAATACAGAATGAAGTTTTAATATAAAAAGTTTAGAATCAGAGATAAAAATAACACAGGCATACCTTTTCAGGGCTTCTTTCACTCACTTAAACAAAAAAAAAAAAAAAAAAAACACTTAGGGAAAATAGACTAAAAATGACTTAAAGCAGCACCACTAATAGAGGAAAAGGAGAGGAGCAATTCCATTTATTCATGATCAAAGCATTCCAAACAAGGATATATGAACCAAGGTAGAGGCAAACACCCAAGAGCCAGAATTTGAGTAGGTACGATGCGATATTCCAGATTGAAGACAAGCAACAAGAGATGACAGGAAACTCAATACAAATATGTTCAGTCACAAAATTCATCTAAAGATAGCAGCATAAATTATAAAACAAAGGATACTTCTTCCAAAATCTCACTCGTACAAAAATTGAACCCCAGCCTGCAACCTATAAGAGCACAAGTCCAAGCTCTGATGATCTCAGGACATGCTTTAGCCGGTAGTTGTAGAGATAGTAGTGAAGCTTCCCATCTCCGGGCCCAAATTTGAGCTCCTTCAAGAATGTCTCGTTATGCATAACATCCAACGCGTTAAAGACGTCAAACTCCTTCTTCTTGGCAACAATGAGAGCATCGTTCATCAGTTGAAGTAGGGGAGTCTTGGTGGATACATTGTAATAAGAATATGCTGCCTTCAGAATTGAATGGTTCTGGCTGCCAAGTATAGAAGAGGGAAGAGTGTAAAAACTGCAGAAATCTGTGAGTTCATGAGTTTCAGGACTTTCCACCAAATAACTATCCACAACATTTTCCTTGGGAAGAAGCCAGTGCTCGACATCATTCTCATCAAAATCTGGAGCAACAGCAAATTGCTTCAAGTAATTCCTTAGCAACCGAGTAACTGCAGGAACATCGTGAGGTTCCATCTTTCTGAAGCCTGGTGTCGCAGTTTGATCTGGTAACTTGTACAACTTAATTGTTCGGCTCATTGTCATCCTTGCACCAAGTCTAGAAAACCCAACATCGATAAGCTTCTTTGGATTCAAAGATCTGTGCCAGTACTGACAAGTTGTTATTGGTGTAGGAAGGACAACACCAGCAGTATAAGCTGCCTGCCAGATGTTCTCCAAATGGACCCTCCGCGTAACCTCTTTAATCATGACAGGAGCAAGTCTCTTTGATCGGAGCTTTTTATGAACACAGAGGAAATTTACTTCAGCCAGCAGAACAACAGCATCGCGGATACGAATTTTCGCAGGGATCCCAGTAATGAAGGCAACCAATTTCTTAGAAGTCTTAACCCTTACTCCAATGTGCCAGCTCCGGAAATAACCAGGAGGACGAAGTGCCCATCTGAGAAACTCTTTTGAGTAATTGAATCTAAACATGTTCTCATCATCCTCGACGTAGTTATTGGTTAATAAAGTATACACCTCACTACACACCTCCTCAGAATCAATATCACATGTAACCCATTCATAGGGAGCTGGAAGATTATATGGCTCTTGCTTGACTTCAGACAGCGGCGTTGGTTGTTCAATTGGGCCTTCGGGCAGGCTTGTATCTCCAAGATCCTTGAACTGGCCAACAGGTTGAGTCTCCCAAAACTTATGCTTCTTCGAAAGAGAGAGCGACTCTTGAACCTTTCTTGCCAATGCATCTATTGATGATTCGCTATCACTTTCTGAAGGTGCATTATTCTCACCAGCAGCAGGAATGTTTTCAGTTGGAGCATCGCTGTCAGCCATTCTCAAACAACCTAGTCTGACATATATAGCACAGAAGCACAAATCATATTTCCAGATTTTCCATTAGAAACCATTCAAATCCTCATTAACATACATACATTTCAGCAATAAGGTTCTCAAATTACTACACGCCCTCGGAAATGCAACACGAGTACTACAAAGCAGCTAGCATGCACACAGAGTGGCATCCACACCCACCAATAAGAAACTAATTCATTAGATCACATAATTTAACGCCTTGTAACACTACGAAACTGGCATATTCCTCAACCAGGCAAACAGAAAATACTCAAATCTATGAATGGGGTGTTAAACTACTAAATAGTTGATAAATACATAACCTTTCATTAAATTACAATCATAGAATCCCAATTCAATAATTCTCACAAAAAAACTATGTTTCATCTAAGTTTCACAGTTTCGAACAGACCCAGTTCACAATTAAACCCAAAAAAAACAAATTCCTCGATCATTCACTGGGTACTTTCCACCCGAATACGACCGATAAATTTAAAGTTCAAATTGTGAGATCTGAATCAGGCCAAATAAAAAAAATCCAATTTCGTAATGTACGGATACGTGGAATAGAAAGAATGCGTCACCTGAACCCTAATTCACGAGCTGCAAGAATAGAGCAATAAATAGAGATCTAAATGGATGCAATCAACTAAGTCTTTGAAAATTGAACGCTTTAGGATGGGTATTTTCAAGAGAAGTGGAGTTGGGTCCGGTTGATTTAAATGGTTGATAGAATCATGGAAGATGGGAGTAAAGAATCATAGATTTGAGGAAAAGCAGTGGAATACATGAGATGTCTGGACCAAAAAGAAAAAGAAGAATCCTTTTTGCTCCATTAACCCTAAATCGCAAGGGTATTATTGGCATTTCACAAAGTGGCTTTTTTTTTTTTATACTTTATTTTTATTATGTTTTTCTATCACCCTTTTGCAAATATATTATTTTTTCTGCTGAGTCCTTAAAGGTTTTTCAAATAATAATGTCTAATTTTATGTTTTTTTATTGATAAAAAGAATAATATCATTATTGGTAGATGAAATAATTATCTACCCAAATTAAGGGCACAATGGAACTGAGTTAAGTTGAGTAGTTTTTTTACTAAAGTTTGACTCAATTATTACCAATCCAGCTTTGAGCTTTTACTATTTGGAAATTGATTAATTTAATTAAATCTTAATCAAATCTAAATAAATTTTCTAAATTTATATTATATTTAAGATATTCATTATTTTAAAATTATTTTTTATTCTAAGAAATATATCATATTTATACATAAATTTAATTTTATCTTATAACTAATAAAGTTAATCAAGGATTCATCGTAAATATTTCTCTTAATTTATAAAATATTAATTTTATACTATTAATATTTTATTATTTCATACTAATTTTAACTAACAAGTTTATCCTAATAAATATTCACAAACTCGTAAGTTGGATAATATAATGTTCAAGTTTGGTTCTTTTTTTTTCATGACTGTGTGTGTGATCATTTGTCTTTATGTTGATGATATATTGATTTGCGGTACTAAGTTGAGTGTGATTGTGGAAACCAAAAACTATCTTTCTTCCATTTTGATATGAGAGACTTAGGAGAAGTTGATGTTATATTGGGATTAAACTTCAAAAAAATCAAGTTTGATTTCACATTAAATCAATTACATTATATTGAAAAAAATAATAGAACGATTTGATTGCTTTGATTTAAGTCCGGTCAGAACTCCTTATGATCTCATCATGCATCTTAAAAAGAATCCGGAAAATTTGTCAAGAAAACTATGCTAAAATAATGGGAAGTATCGTGTACCTCATGGATTGCACTCAACCTGATATAGTGTATGCTATTAGTCAGTTAAGTAGGTATATTCATAATCCAAGCAATGATCATTCGCCTGTTTTATAATTGTTTGTTGATATGTTTAAAAGGCACGAGTGATTGGGGTTTACATTTTCGTTCAATTTCTGTTGTCTTGAAAGGTTATTGTGATGCAAATTGGGTATGTGATGATGATGAAGTAGCCTCCACAAGTAGCTATGTTTTGAGCAATATCCAGAAGCCAACTAAACAGTCCTGCATTGCAAGCTCCACTCTGGAGTCGGAATTCATTGCTCTTGAGCTGACCGGTAGAGAAGCTGAGTGGTTGAGAACTCTTCTCGCATTAGTGTCTTTGAATGAAGATTCAAATGCTCTAATTTTATTGCACTGTGATTAACAAGTTGCTAAAAAATAGCATATATAATGGAAAAAGAAGGCAGATGCGAGTTAGATATGCAACTGTAAAATAACCTTTAAATAAGGTTATCTATTTGGATAATATTAAATCTGAAAGAAAATTAGCTAATCCATTTACCAAGGGTTTGTCCAGGCGGCTAGTAGCAGATAGCTCAAAAATAGATGAGGTCGAAGCCTTTAGAGCATGTGACACCTCACTAAATTTGTAAGTGTTTAATTTGTTCTAAAAGTGTTGGACTGATGATGTAATGATTTATTATGATTTTTCCGTAGTCTATTATTTGGGTGGCCCTTGTCGAACTTCATGGAAGCTTTTGAATAAACTTCTGAGTTTATTTGTTAACCATAGCTTATGTTGGGTGATATATTCTCTAAATAGACTTAATAATTATATGTGTACGTATCTGTCATGTTGAGATGAATATAATATTTATTGTGTAGGGTTGAACTATAAGCTCTTAATGATTATAATGTGTTATGCTATTGAGAAACATTTGTCTTGGAATCACTAAGTAAGTGTGGAGTGACCTTCTTCTATGAAATATTTATCTTTATAGAACACTTAGTGATACCCAATGTAATCTATGGGCCACTGTTTCACTTTTAATTTGCGTAGATGTCTTAATATTTGGAACAAGTATGTGGTGTGGGGGTTCTCTTATGGATGTGATAAGTTCTAGACTTAGTTCACTTATCATTTGATCACTTGATTGCCTCACTTCACTAATGTATTGATTGAAGATTTTATGATTATTAATACTTAAGTGTCATGTTTTTTATTGCTCTGTTTCTACTCCTCTTGTATACTTTTTGGTTGCCATTTGTGGAGGTTGTTGGAAATGGTAACCCATTTTTATTTTCTTGTTCTATTTATTTATTTTTAATCTCTATAGATTCACATTTTTTTCTATTTGGTAAAAGTGTATTTTTTTTTACACCTTTTTCACTCTAACTGAATATGCCCTATTTTTCTATTTTTTTTTAATAAAATTTTTTCATGTCCTAAAGTTTCCCTCTTTTTCAATCTTATAAATAATCTACAAAATATTTATTATCACATAAGAAAATCCAAAGTAAACCATAATCAATTATTATGTATTTATAAATTTAAATATTAAAATTATATTATTTTATTATTTTATCAATATTTAAACATATTTTAAGTTTGTGATTAAATAACTTTTTATCACTTGATTATATTTTCACAATTATATAACATAATCATCTTTTAATCCATGCTTATTAGTTAATATATTATATTTGTTTATTTATTATATTATCCTTCTTCGAAATGCACAACAACCCTTGTTAAAATGTATCTCAGTTCTTGGATTAATCGTATTGACGATTGTGATTTTAAAAAATATTATTTTTAAAATTAGCACAATAATATATATGACAATTAAACATAGGGTATATTAAAAGTGTAATTTACATAACAATTAGGAATAAGAAAAAGTCTTTAATATGATATATAATATGAAAATTATAAAGAATTCTATATTGATATAATATTTTTGAGAAAAAATGAGATAAAATTGTAAATATTATAAAATTTCTTTATTTATATTAGTAGATTTTTCAGAAACTTAGGTGCAAAGAAATACTCACCTCGCATTAACGTGCACGAGTGTTTAACTTAAACTTGGTGGTCAAGAAACATATCCATAAAATAGGGAAAATTGAGTATTCTTACTTTTTAGGAATTATATACTATATTATGATTATTTTCCCGAATTCTATCCCAAAAAATTTCCATTAGATAATTATATCCTGTATTTTGATTATTTCCCGAATTCTATCCCAATAAATTTTTATTCGTTAATGTTATCCTATATTTTTATTATATCAATAAATTTTATCCCGAATAGTTAACGGGGTTAAAAAATTGTTGACTTGATCGTTTTATTTCATGTGATTGTCGATGTGCCCACGTATATATATTATTTATATATTTTAGATTTCTTCAATTTTCAAAAATTCAATGTGGTTGTCGACGTTATTTATTTTATTTTATCTACGTGCAATATTTTAATTGGAACAATTTTAAAAAACAAATAAAGTTTTTATTTATGGAAATATTCATTGTGGTTGTTGACGTGTCATCACTACAAGAAAAACGCAGAACGACAACGGTTAAAAACCGTTGTCGTAGCTATATTTCAACTGTAGACGTAGGTTGTGTTGTCGTAGATACCCCCTACGACAACGATTTTTAACCGTTGTTGTACATGTATATGACAACGGTTTATAACCGTTGTCTATTTTGAAAAGTGGATGTTGTTATTAATATTTTTTACAACGCTTTTGCACATTCTAAATGACAACGCTTCTACATTAATCGTTGTCGTAGATTAACAAATTTATAACTAATTTATAAAATTAATATAGAACCTTTTTCTAAACTATTACGTAAACAAAATAATACAAAATTGAAATCACGAAATTCAATAAAATTTAATTAATATTTTCATTAACAATCACAAGTCATCAACAATATTTCCAATGTATTTGACATTCAATATCTCAAAATACAAAATATATCAAACTACAAAGTAAATATTTATCAATCAATATTCGAAAATACAAACTAAATAATTATCCATCAAATATATTCTTGAACACAGCCGGCACATGCCTAGCGCACATCTTCAATTTCACAAACATAACTTATTTTGACTGTTAAACAAAAAAAAGCAAAAAATATATATATTTACATCAGTAGAAGCATATGTATAAGGAGATATGATGAGCAGGTGAAATTGAGCAAATAGAAATATCAGTATAAGTCATTCACCATCCAAATGACCACCATGACTTTTTTTCTCTTTGCTTTCTTCGCGTAAGTTTTGTTCCTCCTGATTGCTCCACAAATTTATGGGCGAATATCCTGTTTGGAAGCAAAAATAGTGATTAGTAATAACAAAGGTTGGAGACTGAAAGCTAATCCTTCTAGGCAGAGACACACATCTCGGGAGTAAAAGAATTAAGAGAGATGAATATATGAAGAGGAGGGTTTCAGCTGCTATCAATTTTTTTTAGTTCATTCACAATTCCCTCTGCATATCATATCTTATTATTCAGTTCATTTGTCCCAGTGATAAGATAGGACCCCTAGACGTCAAAAAAAAAAAAAAAAAAAGAAAGACTCTTAACCTTACATTATATTTGTGGGTTCTGAAATAAACTGAGATGACATTATTTTTGCATACTAATTGGTAATTGGGATAATCCTTTAGGAGGTAATATTACGAATGATGTGCAAGCAGAATGGGTTGGCAGTAAAAGTTGGCAACAGATGTGTGGAACAAATGGAGCGAGAGAATAAAGAGAGACAGAACAAGTGAGGAGGCTTTGAGTGATCATATATGATTCTTGATTGTGAATTTTCTGACCTACAAATCTTGACAAGGCCATGTTGGGAAAGTGGCCTGCAGATAAACAATTAACAAACACCAAACGGGCAAGCTAGCGGAATCAAAACAAACACCTTTATTCTATAATGCTACTACAGTTGCACCCTCCTTTCTAGGAAAGTAAATCAACCAATCCTTTCAAGTTTTTTGCAGAAAACAAAGCCACAAAAGCAATCCAACCAAACATCTTGTGTTTTCTAGGATTGATCAAAACATCATAGATTTATTCAATGCAGCAAAAGGGATTTCAAGCAATTCTCCGCCTACTATTATTAATAAGAAAAGAAAACAAAAAGCTCGATCAATCCCCCTTTTTGCCCTCTATATTCCTTGATTTTCCTACCCCTCGTCTAGCACAACTTTCATGATGTTTTCCAAAGACAACAGAGCTCCAGCAACAGGTAAATTGTGAGAAAAAAACATAGCCCAACTGAGATTTAGAAAGAGAAGATAGTAAAGCTGCAACATAGTTGAAGTAAATTCACAAAACCAGAAAAAGGAACTGCCACAAAGGCATTTCATGTCATGCACAAGAATCCAAACAGAGCAGATTGTCATACAGAACAATTAAATTGACATGCAAACATCTCATTTTCTATATTATTCACAGAAAGGGTAATTAAATAATAACTTATTTCCTCTAAATGCCAAAATGATCTCTAGCCATAAAATAAAGAAAGACAGATAGAATATCAGATAAATGAATAAACAAACCCAATTGATAAGAATAAGTATAGAGTCTTAAACCTAAAAAAAAAAAGTCTGACATAGTCACAGATCACAGGCTACAGAAAAATATAGTTGCATTGAACCACATAATTTGATTTGAGAACATAGAAAACAAAAACATTTTAAGTTATGCACCATAGTAAGTCCAAAAGAATTGAGGGGCTCTAACTAACCCCAAAAAGATCGATTCTAAATTTTATTTATAATGCTCGAAATAGAGCACCTAGATCATGAAGTTAAAACATGAGAGGTTTTTCAAAGATATAAGACTGTGTGTTTTATAAGCACAATGAATACAAAAAACTCAAGGATAATGGATGGAATGAAGGGTTTTATTAAGTAACAGGTCATTTGTATCCTTTTTATTTAACTGTGTAATATTTGTATCCTTACTGTGGCATTTTGCACAACTGGAATCATTATTATAACATAGCAAAAACACCTTTTGCAAGATTTCCATTCATTCAACAACTTCAAACATGATAAAGGCAGATTTTCTTGAAACTAATCATAGAATTAACTTGTCCAACGGAGCCTTTCTAAATAGCAGCATATGATCCTTGGTGATTACCAATATTCTTCATAGAAACTAAATCCGGTTAATTTCTACACAGTGTAATGCGCAAGGCCAAATCTAAATGAGAAGGAGGACTGGGTGAAAATGTGTAAATACTCAGAAAATGTGATAATCACATTGCCAAAAGAATTCATAGCAACTTAATCAAAGTTCAACTACCAGCAATCGAGGGTCCAAGGGCCACAATAACAGAAAAAAATGAGTCGGTTTAAAATTTACCTCAAAATGAGAAGGGTTGTAGTAGTCTCTCTGAATAATAAAAAAAAAAACCTCACAAGCCGTTCACCTAAAAAACTGCATCACCACAACAGACAATATGCACCAAAAACAGTTAAAAAAATTGCAGCAGAAATTTGGGGAAACTAGAAAATATCCTATTTAATCAACAAGCAGGGATGTTGGAGTCGGATTCGCAGCCGACTGAAATGGATGGTGGTGGCGCAGTGGCCGCTTGAGTGCAGAGCGTGGGTGCGCGCTAGAGTGAGGGTGCGGTGGTGGCATTGCCGCTTGGGTGCAGGGCGAGGGTGAGGGCGCGCGAGAGCGAGTGGTGGTGTCGCTTGGGTGTGGGTCGGCAGTGAGGGCGAGGGCGCAGCCGTTTGGAGGTCAGACGTGAGAAGGGCGGACGACATGAGTTGAGTGTGGAAGGGGGGGTAAGAAATTAAAGATTTAATTTGGGGATTTAGGTTTTAGATATTAAATTTTATTTAATTTAAATATAGATAAAATACACAACATTAAAATAACAACACTTAAAAAAACCTGTTGTCTTTTGTGTAATTAACAACACTTAAACAACAACGGTAAAGGTGAACCGATGTCTTTTTGCGTTTTTAAATTCTAATAGACAACGGTTTAGACTATAATCACTCTACGACAACGATTTCAAGCCTAAACCGTTGTCTTTTTAGTGTTGTCTATGAGTATTTTTCTTGTAGTGCATCCACATAGATATTTATTTATTTATTTTTAAAATTTTGCAATTAAAATATTGAACGTATATAAAATAAAATAAATAACATCGACAACCACATTGAATTTTTTTAATTGAAAAAATCTAAAATATATAAATAAATATCTACGTAGATGACATGTCGACAATCACATGAAAGAAAACGATTGAGTCAACAATATTTGAACTTCATTAACTATTTAGGATAAAATTAACCAGTAGAATAAAAATATAGGATAGAATTACCGCATAAAAATTTATTGGGATAGAATTCAGGGAAATAATTGAAATATATGATAGAATTATCTGATGAAAATTTATTGTGATAGAATTTCGAGAAAGTGGAAACTTTAGGATAAAGTACCAAGTGAAAACTTGACTACGTACCAATACCATGATGCATATGAAATATTATTTTAACTAATATTCAATGCAAAAAAATCATTTAGTAGTTTAATATCCATATAAATATAATATATGAATTGTTGGGGTTAGGACCTTAACGGATTTTTCCGGACCTATTAAAAAGATCAAGATTCAAAGTTTAAGTTTATGATCAGCTCAAACATGCAATTTGAAGAGATTGGGCAACTGGCTAAATAGTTAACGGAGACTAGCATCAGCTAGTCGATCACCTCCAACTGATCCCTAGAGATGTTTGCAATCGATTTGTCTTGAGTACGGATCGACTCTAGCAGCTCGTGAGAACATATTGCAAATAGCAGTTCCCTGGGGGGAGATCGCCTAAAGTAGGTCTTTCCTCCCAGTGAGGTAAGTAGGTCTTTCCTCCCAGTGAGGTTGTCGAGTGGAGACCGTGATCAACAGGTAGGACTTAGCAGTTGCGAAAAAGATGCTATAGGAATTCACATAGTAGTTGCAACAACTCCTAAAATTATGGGAACGACCACAACCTCAACATAGGAACAACAATTACTAGAGAGTCTTTTAACTAGCATTTGAACCTCATCATTTTCCATTTTATAATCATTCTCATACATGTAAACGCTCGATTGCTTAGTTGAAATGTTGCCAAAGCAATTGCACGACTTGCCTTTCATCTGTATTTCGACTTACTTTCTCGCTTAAAAAAACGGTTACTATTTCACTTGATTTGCATTATTTTTCATTTATAACTTTGTCTATATTATTTTTGTTTTACTTCCAGTTATTTGTATATTCCGTAAACACATTTTCAATCATTTTTATTTTATATTTTCGTAAACACATTCTCTCTCGACTCGAAGGAAAAGAAAAGGTGGGGATCTATTTCTTCACTTATATGCTACAAGCTTGGTGGCCAAGTTTTGATATTTTAAATTAAATAAATAAATAAATAAAAATAGGTAAATTAATATGTGGTAGGTAATTGCATTAATTACATGATTTATTTTTTCGTGATGTGACCCCATCGGTCAATAGAATGTCATCGATATTAAATTCTACAAAAATACGTTATACGATGTGACACCATCGGTCATTCGATCATTAAAGCTTTTTCGATATGGATAATATTTGAGTAATTATAAACTAATTATTAATTGAGTAATTTGATGCATAATATTTACCGTGACGAATTTAAATTTTAATGTAAGATAAATTCAATTTTAGTATCATTATTATATATAATTTATAATAAATTATTAATAAAATATCTACGCCTGCGCATCGCGCAGGTAGAAAACTAGTTCAAATATTCGTAGAACGTTAGCTAAAAAATGAATGCGTTTGCGTGAATTCCATGGAATCGTGTACATTCTTATAATAAAGTTGATTACGCATCGATAGAATAATTGATCGGAAATTGATCATATTACAACGATAAATTCAGAAATTAAAATACGGGGCATCACAGTAAGTATATGTTTATATAGTATCATATATATAACAAAAATATTTACTTATATTGCATATGTTGTCATATAATTTTTTATGATTTAAATACACTACCAAAAAAATGGTCTATAATGGCGACAGAAATTGTCACTATAAATATGAATTTTGTCACTATAGCATTTTAGTGACAATATTGTATGTCGTCGCTATGTCGTGGCTACTGAATAGTCGCTAAAGGGTTTAGCGACGAACTACGATAGTCATCACTATTGCTCTATTTTATTGTGACTCCAATTTTCATCACTAATTCACTGTTAATTAGTTACAAATTATAATCGTCACTAAAAAGTCATGATATAGTCACACAGATGTATTGTCACTAAATAAACATGTTTTAGCCACTACAATAATTATCACTAAAACTTTGTAATATAGTATCATAATTTGTCGTCACTAAAATATCATGATATAGTCACAACACTGTTGTCACTAAATAAAGGCATTTTAGCAACAACACTAATTACCACAAAAAACTTTGAATTTAGTAGCAAAGTTTGTCGTCACTGAAATACCTAGCCGTTGTTGACCTGATGATCATTGATCATCTGAACCCACCTACACTACACCTAACCATCGGTCGAGCCACCACCGACCGCACCGAACCGTTGTATCACACCTAACCCGCCAACAACGAGCCACACCTAGTCTGCCACCACCGAGCCGCAACCAACCATCGGCTGAATGCACCGGCATCGTGCCGCACCACGAGCAATTAGGACCACTGAGCCATCATCGCACCGCACCGCACCACACCTATGAATAATCAGGACCCTGCACATAGTCATAGAAAAATTAAAATATAATTGCTTCCAACGACATTCGAACCCAATACCTCTTAATTCATTCATTTATATCCATTCACTGGACCAAGTGATTAGTTATTAATATTTTGGATAATTAATATATATAAGGTAATAGTGACTATCTATCTAAACTTAATAAATTTATGGAATCTATTTCATACTTTATAAATTTAATTCTTGACGATCTTAAAAATTAATATTATTTGCTTACAAATAAAACATTATATTTGATAAATATAAATAATTAAAGTTTTCATGCATCGCGTGGGTGCAATACTAGTTCGCACAAATAATATATACAACACTTCATCGAATAATAAATAACAATTTTAAATATACTAACTATTCTTATCATAAATATTATTATGTTAATAAAAATATTATAAGTAGATTTTATATATGTTCTTGTAATTTTGTGTTAATATTCCATTTCCATCATAGGCAGGATGAAATATCATAACAAATACATTTAGATTCATATACAATATATGATTAAATTGAGTAAATTATAATCATTTCAATTTCAGGATAAAAAAATGCATCAATTACGTACAAAAAATGTGTTGGGATTGTACACTGAAAGCATATATGATTAAGTGTTTCGTACACTGGTATTCATGTA
>JAPKLW010001577.1:103635-143234 GCA_026898455.1 Plectranthus barbatus
CTAAAAATGATTTCAAAACCCATCTAGTAACCAAACATCAGAATTGAGAATGATTCCCAAACAACAAACCCATACTCATTCTCTCTACTATCAAACTCATACTCATAATGATTCCCGACAGTTAAACCAAACGCCCCCTTAATATTCAAAATATTTTCAACTTTGTTTGGAGTTGTGTTCTTGCGCTTAATACTCTTATTTCGACTTTTTTTAATGCCCTGTGATTGTGAATGTTTTGTGAGGGTTTAACTTTATAATAAGATAATGATTTTTCTCAAGGTAAAATATTACTCCCTTCATCCCGCCCGAATTACTATACTTACTAAATTGTGCGTCTCACCCGAAATGCTATATTTTTAAAAATTGTAACTTTTTCATACTGAACAATAAAATACTAATTCCACTTACACTCGCATCCTTAATTCCCGTGCCGAAAAGAAATGTATTAATTGATACGGGACGGAGGGAGTAGATTGTAATTTTTCTAGAAAATTAATTAGGTCATCTTTGGATTGTTTGAGCCTTTAAAGCCACCTTCCTATCACACCCTCCCACTCTTGTTGGATGAGGTGGCATTAAAATTGCACATATGAAATTAATAATTAGAGGGGGAAAAAAAAAAAACTGAATAGCTACTGCAACCTTGTCACTTTAGAGGTTATCCCACTAGAAGTAGCAAATTGGTCAGCATAAAATTATTAATAAGATGGATAATTAATACAAAAAGTTATGTAAAGTTCATATATCAAGATTAATATTTTTTTTCTTCTACTAAATAAGATCTAATATTAATATATTTTCACAAACTCGAATGTTACACGTGTTTATCACAAAAAATATTACATTAGGTATTGTAAGATGAAGTATATGTTATTTTTATAAAACACGCCTTGTGATTATAGATATATTATATGTATATATATTATGTGCATAAAAATATTCAATAACTAAAATAAAGTTTTAAGCTATAAGGGTGGTAGTAACAATAAACCCACCACTCCAACTTTTATTTGGTCATATCAAAAGTTAAAACCTACCAACTTTTTCAAACATATCAATCTAACAATAAACATGTACCATCAACTTTAACACGGTCCCACACAAATCCACTCACAAATATAATATTATTTTTATCTATTTATATTGTTTATTTATTATATTAATTTATAGTATAAAATTACATAATAAATTTTATAATTTCTAATTTACGAAAAATTATGAAAATTTATAAATTTAAACAATACAAATTTGGAACAACAAACACACAAGAGAAATTAAATTTAGAAAATATCATAATAGTACAAGAAAATAAAATTACACAACATTGCAACATGGTAAAAAATTCATACTAATCACTTTCATAATTTGCCCATATATGTTCAACTATAATTATGTATTGTGTAGTGGTATAAATCCACTACACAATACATAGGAAAAAACCCACAAACCTGGGTTTGAACCTAGGAAAAAACCTTCCATTACAACTACCCTAAATCTTAAATGACTTTACTATTTTAAATAGATGTCACTAAATTTACAAATTAAGACTACCACACGCTCGTTAAACCACAACCGGTAATTTCATTTTTATATATTTTGTAGATTTTTAAAATTTTATAAAAATTGATATAAATAATGTATATTAACAAAGTAAAGTGAAAAATATAATATAATGTAGGTTGTGTGAAGAAGAGAACTTAATATTTTATTAAAAAGTTGAGATAGTGATAGTGGGTAATTTTATTGCAACTTATATATTATCCTTGTTTTAAAAAGAAATCATATATAATATATTATCTTTTAGTTCGGGACTAATAGGTTGTCCTGAATAACCCGAGTCAAATACTGGGTTAGGATTGAAAATTTCTTAATCGATAAGAAATCGGACTAAACGGGTTGGCCCAACGGGCCAGTCCATTTTTTTTAAAAGATTTAAAATATTTTAATATAATTAGATCATAAAATCTTGAAAAAACAAATACCAACTATTTCTTACTATAGACTTATTTTATATTTAGAAGGAAATGTTTAAGTAAATTTTATGTCACACAAATGTTATACCTATAATTATACTACTAGGAAATATTATTTTAAATTAATAATTTAAAAGGATATTTGAGAAATTATTGATTTCTAACATATTAATTATTATTTTTAATAAATTAAATTCTTAGAGTTTTTTTTTTTTTTCAAAAACTTATAAAATTATTTAGTAAAAATGTAATATCTTATTAAATAAATACTTAGTATAGTTTACTTTATATCATATCAAATTAGTTAACATAATTATGAGACCTCATCAAATTTTTATTATATTACAATAAATTACATATACACATATACATATAGATAGATATTCCAATATAATACATCCTGCAATATTTTTTCTAATTAATATATTTATTTAATACAATATTATTGAAGTTGTATAATTAAATAATATGATTATTTAATTTATCTAATGTCTTAATATATAATATAATATTTTATGTTAGTATTCGATTATAAAAATAATTATATATATATAATTAAATCTATTAATAAAATAATAAATACTTAAATTTAATAAAAAAAACTACAATAAAAAAAATCGTAATTTTGTGAGTCTGACGGATTAATCCAAGAACCAATGTTTAGATTTAACAATTTCAAACCCAGAAAAAAATTGTGGCCTATTTAGCCCGAACCG
Source organism: Plectranthus barbatus (assembly GCA_026898455.1). Taxonomy (NCBI): domain Eukaryota; kingdom Viridiplantae; phylum Streptophyta; class Magnoliopsida; order Lamiales; family Lamiaceae; genus Plectranthus; species Plectranthus barbatus. The sequence goes on from JAPKLW010001577.1 coordinate 106,325, forward strand.
ATTGACCCTGCAGCTCAATAAAACTAACCTGATGGATTGACCCATTTGACATCCCTAGTGGAAAATGCATTTACATGAAGCATACTAAGTAGGAGATCTTACACCTCCCCTTTTGAACATTTTAGTTGTTCAAATTTTGGTCTCAAGTTCAACATTGAGGGCAGGTCCTAAGTTTCGCTACAGAGAATGTGCTATTCTTGTTTTTCCCAAATTTGTGTTTAATGTATATACAGAAAAATCGGGAAAAAAAATGAAAAAAGCAATAGTTTGATAACTATAAATAAAAGTTCACACGCGAAAATAACGAATACTCAACATAAGTCAATAAAAAAAAACGAAATACTCAATAATGACAGAATACATTTAATTTAGAATCTTTTTTTATAAAAAAATAGAAATATTAAGGTAGAGACAAGAACTTGTGGGAGCCGACAGATGAAAATATTATGCCTAGAGACAAAACTGCATTAGTATAGTATATATGTACACCGAAAACCAGCACTGCTACATTAGGTGGAAAAAACAACATCATCATCATCATAATCTATGCAAAATAAAAACCAAGATTCCAAAAACCAGAGACTAGCTAGTTAGATAACAGAAAATCCGAAGGCCACCCCCAACTCAAAAAAAAAAAAAAAAACAAAAACAAAAAGAGCAACTTAAAGAAGATCAGCAACGTTGGCTGGGAGTTCCTCAATAATGACATTGTAGAACTTCTGAATATCGGCAAGCATCTTATCGTCTTCCTGTGTCATGAAGTTGATGGCAACACCTTTCCTCCCAAACCTTCCACTTCTACCGATACGATGCAGGTAGTTTTCGGGCTGGGTAGGAAGGTCGTAGTTTATGACAAGGGATACCTGCTGCACGTCAATACCACGAGCCAAGAGATCCGTGGTGATCAGAACACGAGAAGAGCCTGAGCGGAATTCACGCATGATGATGTCTCGGGTGTTCTGGTCCATGTCTCCGTGGGTGGCTGAGACTGTGTGGTCTCGGCTTCTCATTTTATCAGTCAGCCAGTCGACCTTCCGTCTGGTATTGACAAAGATGACGCTCTGGGTGATGGCCAGAGTCTCGTACAGATCGCAGAGCGTCTCCAACTTCCATTCTTCCTTGTCAACATTGACGTAGAACTGCTTGATACCCTCGAGGGTTAGTTCATCCCTCTTCACCAAAATCCGCACTGGCTTGTTCATGAACTTTCTGGTGATTTCAAGGGCTTCCGGAGGCATTGTAGCGGAGAAGACTCCGACTTGAACTTTGGGTGGCAACAACTGGAAAATATCGTATATCTGCAGCAAAATTAGAATTACAGAATCAGCTACATGAATCATTGAGCAGACATTCTTCCGAATGATAAACATCGATCAACAACTGATAAAAAAAAATTACCTGATCCTTAAAACCACGAGAAAGCATTTCATCGGCCTCATCCAGCACAAACATTTTAATATATTCAGCACGAAGGGACTGTCTCCGCAACATATCAAACACACGACCAGGGGTTCCAACAACAACATGAACACCAGCTGAAAGAATTCGCTGATCCTCACGAACACTGGTTCCACCTACACAGGCATGAACCTTGACACCAAGGTAGTCACCAAGTGCACGCATAACCTTCTCTATCTGTTGAGCAAGTTCTCTAGTAGGTGCCAAAACCAAGGCCTGGCACTGTACTACACCATAATCAAGCTGCTGCAAAATGCCAGAACAGAAGGTAGCAGTTTTTCCAGTTCCAGATTGAGCCTGTTGGATAACATCAAGCCCCTTGCAAAAGGGAACAATTCCCCTTTGCTGTATAGCAGAAGGCTTCTCGAAACCTTACATGGAAGAAAAACAGTATGAACATGCATTTAACTAGCATCCCCAAAGAAAAGTACAAAATTCTTGAACTGGTGATGAAATTTTGAATATTCTAGCCAACATATGCTTACGATACATGTTCTGGAAACTTATCAAGTCAACAAGTCCTACTCAGATTATTGTTAGAGAAGTAAAACGAAATTATAGTAGGCATACCATAGGCATAAATTCCCCTCAGAAGATTCTCTTGAAGGCCCATACCATCAAAAGTATCATGAACCTCATCATAAGAAGTAAAGAATTCTTGCCCCTCACCTTGGATCCTGCAACAGGAAATTGAGCTAGTTTAAACATCTGCAGTGCTAAATATACATCACAACTCACGAGGGCAACTCACAATTCCATCTTTGCATCATACTGACGAGCATCAAACTGTGATCCTTCAGGAGCCAAACCTGCCATAACTGCAATGAATGTAATGTATAAGTTAGGCTACAGTGAATAATTTAATAACAACAGAACATAGTCCAGAATTGAATAATTAAATAATGTACTGCAAGTTAATGTGACATTCGTAGTAAAATCAGTTAACAAGACCAAAAATACATACAAGAATCACGAAATCCTATTTTTGCTAGGAGAAATATGTCACAGAAGAGCCAAACTTGCACACCATTCATTATGAAGTACAAGCATTAAACTTATGTCTCCATGTCTGGGGAAGAGAATGTGCTATCACAAACAAAGACTAAACAGTCTCAATAATAGCATTTATAGTCATCTTCCCCAGGTTCAGCAATTATAAATCTTGCAAACACCAGGGTCTGGTCTATAAATCTTGTTTCGCCAGGGGAAAATCAATCTTTTCAAGACAAGAAACATAAAAGTTCAGCAAATCAATACAAGAACCATGACATCCAATTATTTTCCAAAGACAACATGTCACAGAAGAGCCAAACTTGCACACCATTCATTATGGTGTCCAAGCATTAAACTTATGTTGTTTCCATGTTTGGGGAAGAGAATGTGCTATCACCAAGAATCATCCATTAATAATAGCAGTAGTAGTCATCATCCCCAGATTCAGGCTTCAGCAAATATAAAACTTGAAATCACCACGGTCCCCCATAAACCTTGTTTTACCAGGAAAAAATCAATCTTTTAAATAAAAAAAAACATACAAGCCCATGGATTGAATGGAAGAACCAGGAGACCCAATTATTTTCCAAAGAAAAAATATGTCACAGAAGAGCCAAACTTGCACACCATTCATTCTGGTATTCAAGCATTAAACTTATGTTTCCATGTTTGGGGAAGAGAAGGTGCTATTACGAACAAAGACTAAATCATCTATACATAATAGCAGTCATGATCCTAATCCCCAAAGTCAGCAGAGATAAATTTCTTAAACACCGAAGCGCCACATACACCATCATTCACCAAGATAAACAGAATAATTAATCTTTTTTAAGACAAAAAAAAGAAAAAGAAAAAAAGCTTACAACTCAATACAATGGATATAGGAATCATAATATCATATATTCTTTGGGGGAAGAGAAGGCTGTATCACGAGCAAAGACTAAATCGCCCATAAAAAGTGTTTGAATAAGCAAACAACAAAAGAACAGATTCAGATACCATCAACTAGATTAGTGCAACACAAGAAACCCAAAGGTGTTCGACAAATAAATCTGAAGCCTAAAACGAGTCCCATCACCAAAAAACGCACGCAGAAAAAAACATTGAACTTAAAATCGAAAATAAAAACGAACCCTAGTCAAAAGATCCCGAGCAACAAACATAAACGAAAAACATCACGAAATCCAAATAATCACGTACCATAAACATACGCATTGCAATAAAGCTGAACTCTTTCACAGTAACACGACACAAAATCACGGATCGAAACGCAAGTACCCAGAAAAAACACAACACGATAAACCTAGTAAAGGTACAACAAAATCCCAAACAACAAACAGATAGAAATCATAAAAACAGATCGAACCTTTCAATTGGGAGCAAGTAAACGATAATACTAAGATTGATTAAACTTGAAGAATAACTCCCCGGATCGGCGCCGTGGAGTTGAAGTCGGGGAGTGTAAAAATTCGCTTTTGTGTTTGCAATAAACAAGGGCTGCTATAAGCTTCCTCCCTTTTATACTAAATTGCGGCTAGGGCTCCCAATTTCTGCAAAACTATTTTTTTAATATTGCATATCTTTTCCTACCTTTTTTATTTTATTTTATTTTATTTTTCCTTTCAACAAGTCGGTTCTAATATGGAAATTTTCCATAATTTTATAATTATATATAAATTTTGTAAAAATTATTTGAGGATTATCATGGCCATGGGATTGAAGCAATAATGTTTTTTTCACGATATATTTTAGAAATTGGATATTTAATAATTTTAAAATAAATTTATTTTTCAGAAAATGGCCTACATAAAAATCATCTTTTAAGTACATAAATTTTTTTAATACTAATATATTTATTTAAACTCGTACCTCTAAATATTTTAAAAAAACTCATGAACTAATCGTAACCCTTTATTTATTATTAATGATAAATAAAATTAATTGGTTATAATTGTAACACGTATCAATGTAAAAAATGCACTCAATATTAATACAAAAATGCATATGTTTTAGAATAAAAATGCATCTTATTCAAGTTAATAATGCATCATTTGATACAAAAAATGCAGATATTTTGGAACATTTTTTATGCGTAATTGATGCATTTTTTATGAGTAATTGATGCATTTTTTTATCCTGAACGTATCAATGTAAAAAATACACTCAATATGAATACAAAAATGCATATGCTTTAGAATAAAAATGCATCTTATTCAAGTTAATAATGCATCATTTGATACAAAAATAATTGCTTTCAATTCCTTTTTCCTATTATCAATTTTTACCTCTCGGTCCTTCAATTAATAACTACAAACCTAGATTCAAATTTATCTCTCGATCCTTCTCTGAATCTAGATTCGATTAATTAAGTACAAGGAATTGAACCATGCTATTGAGTTGATTTTAATTAAACATGCATCAGATAAGAATATACAAAGCCCTAGAACCTGTTAGGGTTCTAGCCACAGAACATGACTAAAACAAAAGGAAACATATTATTAATTAACTTACAAATAAAGAGGAACCTTTAATGTCTTGTAAAAACTTTAAAGCTCAATTATTCTAAGTGTAATAATGCATAAAAGAAGAGATAATTTTCGTGTCCTAATGAATCCTATTTGTAGAGGAGAAAGAAAGACCTAATTTGGGTATTGTTCTATAATAACAAAAACTGCCAAAACAGGCCTAAAATTCCATCTCGGGCTTCTGTGTCGATCGACAGGCAGACTGTCAATCGACACAGCCTTCAAGTCAAAATTCGGGTTGTGGCTTGCATCGGTTCAGCAATTTGTTCTCCCTGTCGATCGACATGGAGAATTTCGATCGAAATCCAGCATGTCCTCCCTCTCGATCGACAGGGAGCATCTCGATCGACATGAATGCATATGTCGAGCTCCTTCTGCATAGTCTCACGGTTTTGGACATAACTTTTGCTTCCGAACTCCGATTGATCCGATTTTAGTTGCGTTGGAAAGCTAATTCAGAGATCTTTCTATTTCCATTTTCTATTAGCTCAGATTCCACATGTGGAAGAATTCGTGACTGTTCCTTTGAACATCATCTTCTTTCGGTACGGGTTTCTAATGAATTTGGCCTAAAACCTGCAAAAATCACCCATCAAAGGCATAACACCCTCCAAAATAGACTCATGCACGATAATAAGTAAAAATATAATATAAAACACTTGAAAAAATGGAGAAACATAGAGATAAGTGAGTATTATGAGCTTATCAGGAAGTAGCAAATGTACCTTGGTTTAATTGAGTTTAACCCTTAGACAAGCCTAACTCAAGGGGATGCTTCACCTTTATGTGTCGTTGATATGTTCCATATCCACCACCGGCGGCGTATTTGTATCTTTTAGGGCAATAATTGCAATATAGATTAAATTGTTCGGGAGCACCTATAATTTTATATTTTTCTAGTTAGATATCATAATTAAATTTTAAAATAAGTATAAGAATTTGAAATAAAAACACCGCGTACCTTTCTTTTGCTCCTTCGAACGAATTTTTCGGTAGTGCTTTGTGAAAAGATCGTATTTCAAAGCTTTTGGGCTTAAATTTGAATCGAAATCATCATCTTCTTCATTGACCTCGGGAGGGAACATCTTCGTTGCCTTCATTTTCCAATGCCTTACGAAATCGAATTTCATGTTGTTGCAATTGTAAGTCATACTCCTCATCGCTCGTACTTGTTCTTCACGAACATCGTCATCATCACTCAATGACAAAGTGACATTATCATCGTATTGAGATTGAGGAGAGCTTTCAATATGAAGACTACTTCCACCACGGCGACATTGACGAGGTGGACCTCTAGTAGTAGTATCTCTAGTTATGGACTTGCCCCTCTCGTCGGCACCACCAACACTACGACCATGACTTGAAGACATATTTGAAATTTGAGAGAATGGATTTGGAATGGAAATGTGAAAGAGAAATTGCAAAAATAAATTGAAAAAAAGAGTAATTGAGAGAAAATTTAAATAATTGAAACAAGAATTAGACAATGATTGCACTAATTGAGAGAATAGAATGAGAGAATTGAGATTGAGGTGTGAAAATGTTGAAGGAAAGGGGGTATTTATAGGAAAAATGGGGATGTAATTTGATTCGACCGAACCGCCGATTTCGGTTCGGAACCGCCGGTTCGGTGCAACGTGTCAACATCTCATTCGCCCTTTTTTTTAAAAAAACTAGCCGTTACTTTTCCCGGTTTGGAACCAGAACCGCCGGTTCCAACGGTAACTTTTTTTAAAAAAAGTAACCGTTGTGCCGGTTCAGGCGGTTCCGAATCGGAACCGCCGGTTCATAACAGTCATTTTTTTAAAAAAAAAAATTGCAGCCGGTTCAATGGTTCCGAACCAGAACCGGCGGTTCGGAACCGTTTAAAATTTTTTTTTTTGGCGGTTCCACGGTTCGGTTCCGGTTAAAACCTTAAACGTGAATCGGCCCGTCCAAAAATGGTTACGATTCCGATTCCAAATGGCCACCACTACCTCCACTCCATTGTCGTTGCCCGTTCGCCAGTTAGTTGTCCCTCACTTAGCCACAACATAGCGGCTTCAGTAAGTAAAAACGTGCTCTATATTTTTTACAGGTTTTGCTCAAAACTTGAAATCCGACAGCAATAAAAAGCGAAACAGAAACAACAGGGAAGAAAATGTTTTGTTTGGGGCGAGTTGATTTTAGAAAAGCTATGGCTACGCCATTGATTAATTGGAGGCTTGATTTTTTAATTTTATTTTTTGGTTTTCTTTCGCGTTTTTTGAACTATTGCAAAGGTGGGTAAATGATAGCCCATAGATAATTGGCTAGGGGAAGTGGAAGGATAAGGGGAAGCGATATGTTTTTGCTACTTAGAGGAATGAGAAAAACTATATTAGTTGAATATGACATATGGGCATTTGATGAGTTAATATATGTATATGAAATTTAAATTGTTGATTGTGTGAGAGCATATAGAAAAGGTTGTATCATGCATGTGTCAGATTTCTGTCCACAATTTTTGATAGATGTGGGAGAACTATTGATTTGACTTGCCTAAAGGAGTGAAAAATTTTCAAATTTGAGTTTGAACATAAGTTTTCCTCTTTTTTAAACAGTGTTTGACATTTTTGTTTTAGTATATTAGTATAGATAGATATAGAAATGGCTGAAGAATGACGAGAAAGAGACATTGTGACGTGTGCGGATTTTGTAGGCGAAAATTGATAGTGGGAATGCTATGCCTATGCCCATGCTTGTTTGAAAAGAAAACATGGACTTCCAAAGTTTATATGTAGCCTTGTAGTGCAACAAACAATTCAATTCAGTTTCTAATCTAATTAATATCCATCAATCTGCATTTTTAAAAAAGAGGACCTGCGGCTGTAGCATCCTTCTTAAACAGATGGAAACAACATCATTCCAGCCTCCTATTACCTACAAAAGAAAGAATTAATGATAGTGAATGAATGAATAATAAATACTTCGAGAATGAATGAATTCATGTGCTATGTGCTGTGCACGTACCTCCACAGATTGGTCATTGTATAACTCCCACCTCATATGTTCCTCATCGTAAACAAAACAAATATAGTGCATACCCACGTAACAGACCTAACAAGTAACAGTGCAAAACAACATGAACTTGGAGTCTTGGACCAGGTAAGAGATGAGAGAATTGAAATGAAGAAATTATTACCATTGAAACCAAGCAGTGCCTGCTGTGTTGAACTTCAGCATCACCATCAGAATCAAACATGAATTTGGCATCAATCTGAGTTGATATCGCATTTAATGTAGCCCGTATATCTTCAGCAGTCTCTGTACAGCTCTGCCATCCCACGGCTACTGTAAGAACTTGGGGTGGACTCAAAACAATGCAGTGCTTGACGCGGTTACCTTCTTTCCCACATCCTTTAGCCACTGGATCGCAAGATAGGGGATGATTCATCTCAACTCGGTTCAAGAGCTTGTCAAATGAGTTCTCTGGGTGTTTAGCCTTTTTTTCTCTCAGTGCAGCGGCACTAACTGTGTGAGAGAAGCATGTGTATTTGGAACATTTGATCACCAAATCACAAGTTTCACACCGCGCGACATCTTTTATATTCAATCCAAAAGTTACATGAGCCAAACATTGGCTGTCTTCCTCACATACTGTTGTAGATGAGTCATGGAGACATTCAAGTAACAAGTCTAGCAATTCGGCTGCATCATTCATTTGACCCTCCTTGAAGAAGGATCTCATAGGATATAGTCGACTGAGAGCAACTCTCAGTTGCGTTGGTGCAACAGCTTCTCTGTTGCTGTTTACCACATTCATTGCTTGAAATATCGAACATAACGCACATACAATACAAGGATCCCCAATATGCTTATGCTCTGAGGATTTCTCCAAAAGTTCTTCTCTAAAATGATGTAGGTGCCATAAACACTGAATGACAAAAAAAACAAAATCTTTATAATGACCCAGCAAATATATTAAAGTTACATAACCAACCTGGATTATAACATTCAAAAAACAGTTATATGCCGCCCCTTCATTCTTTAATCCTGTTCCTTTTAGCCCTAAAGCTTTACTTTTAGTAGCCTGATCCAAAAAAAAGGTGGGTTAGCATCTTTACATCTCACAGTCATATCTTGTGAACAAAAGTGTCAAACCTTGTTAAGATTCTTTTTCTTGCCAACCTTAGCTGCATCAGCTTTTTTTGTAGATTCTATCATGGCCAATCTATCCACATGTGCCTGAAAGAATTCAAAAATGATAAATCAAAATTTATACACAGCATCAGTTAGTTGGACTTGGAGTATCATGATCTTCCTGTACCTTCAAAAATGATTTCACCAAAGATAATAAGATTGATCTAAAATCATGGAAGCATTGATCTGCAAGCTCATGCTTTAGTTGATCAATATCTTCACCTATTCTTAACATAATTCCATTGGTTTTGCATGTCTGAAACCATTGATATATTAGTAAAAAAAAAACACAAATATATGTGGAAAAAGTCAAACTAATCAAACCTCAGCAGTGATGCCACCAAAGAATTGGTCCAAATTAATGTGGCCACTCTTTAAGGACTCTAACACTATCAGTGCCTCTTCAGAACTTGCCAACCTAGTTTTTCTTATATTGAAGCTCACGAGACTTCCATGCACCTTTTCTAGATTGTAGAATGTTTGTATGTATTTTTGGGTTTGAACTTTGGCACGTTTCCAGGATGCCAACTGAGCACTGAGTGATGATGATGCACCAGTAAATATCCAGGACAGCAATGCATCTGAATCAAGTATAACACCGTTCTCATAGACGACAACATGGGACGGATTAGGTGCACAAGAAACATCATCGATCTTGCAGGGAAGAGATTGCTCATCAATCACCAATAATGAACCATCTTCTTCAAGTCTGACAATTTCCGTGATCTCAACACCCTGCACTGTATTCCTTCCCAGGTTCGTTTTATCAATAAGTGCACATATTCCGCAAGCCTGTGTGACTTCCTCCAAAAAAATCTTGATTCGCTTAAGCTCGGGAGCTCCCAGTAAACGTATGCACACAGGTGTTTGGTTCACTTCGAACTCAGCTGCAGAACCACATGCTAAACCCTTCAGCTCATCCACAGCAAATTTTATAACCTTGCTGACAAGATCTGATGACAGACATCCGTGTTTAATATGATCGTGGAATAAAGACTTAATTATCTTTAGAAGCTCTGTCCGCTCGTGGTCTTTTGACAAAGGCCAGTCAAAGAGGGATTTTGAATCATATTTCGACAGTTGCTCAATGGCTGCGTTCAACTCCACTGGTTCCCAACAACAGTTAACTAGCAAATCAACCCATTCGTCACCCGCAGTTTCCGGCAAACTGATCTCAGTTTCGGGCCACAAACAATCCAAGTGCTTTTGCTGAACATGTTCAATGAATAGTTCACTCGTGGCAAGTATGTCTTTGCATCTGCCGCAGCTCCAATATTTCCACGAGCTATTAAAGGCTTTCTCAAAAAATATTGCTTCTTCGATCACCTCACGATAACTATATAGTCGCTTGATATCTGAGATCCTTATTTTCAGTAAAGCCTTCTTCTCCTCTGAATTCAGACTGTTCCAGTACCATGTTACCCGATCCGGCACATCGGCTTTCCTCTTGACCGTGCCGTTGCTACTGTTACTACTGCTATCATTTCTCTTTTGAGAAGCCTCTGCCCTCAATTGCTCCTCAATTTCTTTACTCTGCTCCTCCGAAATGTGGGCCACATTTCCCGCCTCCACCATTAGTTTGTACCACTTTTTATACATGCAGACCATTTTCTTGGTTTCATTTACGCTCAAATTTGCTTGCTTCATGAGAAGCGCGCCATACATGATGCTGGCCTCAATTTCTTTCTGGCTTGCATCAGCCTTCTTGTTGGACCGCCGAATTTTCAATCTGCGGAGCCACTTCAGCACACACTCTCGATCAAGAAAATTAACCCATTCGGTGGGGTTGACATCTTGCGCCGCCCCCCGTTTGGAACGAGTAACAGCGTTCCGCTTCTTTTGCCTCATTTCAATCAATCGCCTATCCAAATGCTATGAATTCAGAAAATCCCCCCACCCCAAAAAAAAAAGAAGAACGATTAAGAGAGAGAAACGTTGATTTGTACGAAAGAACATATGCACAATCTAACCTAACTATCAACAGCAATGGACTTGGTTCATCAATATAGCAGCGTAGATCAAATCCGCTAATCTATATCTCTTATGCAAATACTCTAAATGCAGAATATTACGATTAACAGACAGAAATGCAGAATTGATAGAACTTTTTAACTTCGAAACTAACCGACTTATCGCAGCATGAAGATCAAATGCACCTTATTTCATCAATATGGCAGCGAAGATCAAATGCGCTCGACTCCCCTGAATCTATTTCTCTTATGCAAATAATGTTGAATATCAAGAGAAAGAAATGCAGAATTGGTAGAACTTTTAACTTCGAAACTAACCGGTTTATCGCAGCATGAAGATCAAATGGTACTTGTTTGTATTCTGGATTCAGCCAGTTTTGTTGTTAGTAGCCAGCTGTCGAATTTGTTACAAAATTCGTAAGCAGTCGCGCCAAATTCAAACGGGAAGTTGGGAATGAAACTTTTTTGCAATAACTATTTATTATTTATTTAAAAAAAAACGATTATTATTGTTTACATACGTTATTAATTCTGTATACGTAAAAGATGTAGATTCATTTACATAAGATAAAATTCAAACTCATTTCCATTAGGAGGATAAATATCTTTAAATTAATTACCTCAACTAGTAAAATGAAAAAAACACATAAACTTTTAATAAAATATCATTAGTCAGCAAGATTAATACCTAAAAGTTCGTCGAAAAAATAAAAAAAAAAAAAAAAAAAAAGGGACGGCACCGATCTACAACGGATGACTGGAGCAGCCATTTTGTATCAAGAATGGGAATTCTGAAACATAAGCTTCCTCAGAAGTAATCTGTCCACTCTTTATGCAATCTGCCCTCCACAGAATATTGCACGTCCTTCAATCTTTTCTCAAGAAAACTTTGCAGGGTCGGGATGCCAACTGAGCACTGAGTGATGATGATGATGCACCAGGACAATAATGCATCTGAATCAAGTATAACACCGCAAGAAACATCATCACCAAAAATGAACCATCTGTTCACACCCTGCACTGCACTATTTGACTCTTCTCCTTCCACTTTCCTCCAAACATTTCTTGATTCTCTTAACCTATATGTACACAGGTGTTTGGTTCATTTCATGCTCAGCTGCCGAACCACATGCTAAACCCTTCAGCTCATCCACAACAAATTTGGTTACAAGATTTGATGCCAGACATCTGTGTTAGGGAGTGAATTTTGTGAAGAGTGATTTACCATTACCAGATTCTTAGCAGCTGCCACGGGTTCCAAGGAAGAGTTACGAAGATAATCAAGTCATTCATCATCTGCAGGTTCCGGTAGAATCCTCCTCTCAGTTTCAGGCCACGCACTTGCCCAACCTGATCTATGAGTAGATCAGACGTTCCAAGTTTATTGCAGCAATAAAACTTCCACTGAGTTATTAAAAGCTTCCTAAGAAAATATAGCTTCTTCAAGAACTTCACTCGAGGTGCGAACTGAAATGTTTCTTTGTATCCGAAACATTAATTGTCAGTAAATCTTTCTTCCCCTCTGAACTCAACTCAGATTTGAGCCAATCTGGCACAACTGGAGATGCAGGCTTTCTCACTTTTCCTCTGGCTCTTCACCGGGTTTCTCTGTTGAGAAGCCTCTTCCATCAATCGTTCCTCAATTTCTTTCCTCCGCTCCTCAGACATCGTGGCCATATTTCCCTGTTGACAAGTCTCTGGCATCAATTTTTCCTCGGTTTCTTTCTTCTGCTCCTCAGACTTTGCGACCATATTTCCCTGTTGAGAAGCCTCTGTCATCAATTGCTCCAAAATATCTTTCTTCCGCTCATCAGTCTTCTTGACCACATTTTTCATTTCATTTACAGAATTCTGGCTTGATGCCGAAGATGAGCTGCAGCAACTCTGGCCTAAGTTTTTTTCCTCAGCTCCTCAGGCTTCTTGTCCACCACCTTTTTAACTCCATAACCTTAACTCAATCGGATCTACAACAGCTCTCCTGCCTGAAAAAACCCCAGACTCCTTTCCGTTCATCCAATGCAATATAATGGCAAAAGCACCAAGTCTACAACAGATGCATTCGCTCGACGCAAGACTGAGCAGCAATCGGTTGAGAGGCTCCAGGCACCCAACGAAGTAACCAGAGTTGCCATTTTCTCTAAAGAATGGTAATCGGAACATATTCAGCAGTTCTTGCACCGACTGCCTCACCATGGAGGCCCCGGTGGCCCTGCTCCGTCGGCCCCAACCTGTCACAATATCAACGTGGCCGGGGCAGATCCCTGAGCCCAGCATCTCTCTGCGGAACCAAGCTGGAGTTCCTGATAGTGCAGTCACGGCAGTTCCATCGGACATTACATGGAGGTTTATGAGCAAATAACAAGAACTTTTCTGCCTTACTGCATCTGGATGCACATTCTTCTGTGCTGCAACCTCCCAGATGGAGCCAGTTTCCTCCTTCAACCCCGTGTTGTGACAGAAATCAATTACAGAATCCAGAGTCCCTGTCTTCGTTGTGCATCATATCCAGGAAGTTGCTCACGTGGTTTCGAACATTCTGTCCATCAGGCCCCGGAGCAGCCATGGTAAGCAAGAAGGGATGTGCTGGCTGTCCGAAGGAGTCATGAGCTCACAACAATATGCCATATCATATGGTGTCTGAGAAGCAGGGTGTAGGTCTGCAGAGAAGTTTTCAGACCTAAATTGACCATGCTCTGAAGCAAGTCATATATATCGTGGAGACGGCGTATCCTGAGGAAGCACTAAGCAGAGAATTGCAAATTGGAACATTCAGGCATAAGCCTGCAGATTTTCCCCACAAGTTAACAAGAAGATCATAAATAGGTTCATCAGGGATCCAGTTCTTTCTTTTCATCTCTGCAAAAAAAGAACCTCAGCTTCATGCAGATGGTCACAGTGGCCAAGAACCTCCATAATGATACTGTAAGTCACTTTGTCAGGCTCGAATCCAGCAATCTGCATGTCACGGTAAAGCTGCAAAGAACTCAGGTAATTCCTAGCTTTCGCGTGTAGAGCAACCATGATATTGTAGGTCACCAGATTAGGCACACATCCCTGGTTAATCATCTCGCAGAACAGTTTGCGGGCCGCAGCCAAATGGAATCAGGGTAAGGACAGCATGAATCTCAAATCTAGTATGTGAGTGTAAAACATGACAAGAATAAGCGTTGCAACAGTAAAATTATACAAGTATGATGTCCAAAGTCTAAATATATAATCAAATAAAATAATACATGAAGAACAGTTGTGCAACTTATCTTTTTAAGAAACAAATACAAGTAAAACTGCATCAAAATCCACCAGAAATTTAAGAATTACGAAATTTCCACTAAGCATCAATTCTGCTGAAGCTCAAAGCAAAATAAAATGCTTGCTAAAAGCATTAGAATGACAAAATCAACCCCATAAATGGCACAACTAGAATATCTCAAACGAGAAGAGAATACGAGAACTATAATTGGAAACAACTAAAAAACAACACCAACCAGACAATGGAATCGAAGTCTTTGGTCAGAAGTAATATAATACAGAAATTGTCAACTCAAGAAAGAGCATTGTACGATGTTTCATTCCATAAGATTGTTCGAAGTATGGAAATGCATCCCAATATTCTGATCAATCCAGTTTTTTAAAAGAAATGAGACTCTGTTTAGTTATTGAATCCATACATGTGACTACATTTTACGGTAAGGAAAACAGAGCAGTCACGTGTTTCCCAGCAATAACAGTATCAAAGGCAAGAAAAACTTAAGGAATGAAAAAATACCAATATTTAGTTACATTTAGCTTGACCCAATCTCTCAACTAGACAGAACAAAATACAGGATAGAAGAAGAGCATAACTTAGATTGCTTATCAAAGTTCAAGCTCTTCATAAACTGGTCTATAAACGAAACTGAACATAAATTGAATTTATCCCTACACATGAAATAACAATCAAAGAGGCAAAAGGAAAAGCTATAGAAACTGCCACTGTGAAAATACAAAAATCGCAAAATACCTCAATTTCAAGAAGATTCAGTTCCAGTAACCGGGAAATGCGTGAAAAATAACTACCATTCACACAAACCACAATCCCAAAGCTTAAAACAATGCCATATTCACTACAAACGTTAATATCTTTACAACATCTAATCAAATAAAGAACATCCCTCATCCAAAAAACACTAAAGTCACCAAGAATAGAAGACTTTCGGGAATACTATAACAATCTACAATCACAATATCAAGAGACGGAAGAACCAAAACAATGATCAGCAAAAAAAAATTCAACACACTGAGGAATAAAGAAAGACCACAAACCGCATTACAATTTACAAAAGATCACGAAAGCAGCAAGGAACACGTCACAGCATAAGACACCCACCTCAAAAACACAACAACACACACCAAAAAACACAAAGATGCAAACTTTTACATTTCAAATAAAGCAAGCAAAGTCGATAAATGAGAAAACAGTAACCCAAAAACAGTGTTCTTCAAAGCCCGGACGAATCAAACAACCATTCAACGGTGAAGAAGGGAGGAGAATAAAACAAGAATTAAACCTTTTATAAGGTGAAAAAAAATTAAACAAAGAACGAAATGGAAGTATGAAACACAAGGGGTTTTTTCTCATGGTTTTTGTGACCCAGTGAGTTTCCAAGCAACTTGGGAGGTCTGTCATCTGTGGCCGTCGTTAACTTTTTCCTTTAATTTAAATAAATTTTCTTTTTTTCCCAATTCACAATGTAAATAATTTAATATATTTAAATTATTTTTCGCCTCGTTCGATTTGACGGATGCTTTACGCAGTTTGGACTGATAGAGAGTTCTAAGTGACACGTCATCACCTTGTCGGTGTTTTTGTCACAGCTGGAGCGTTTTAGCAGGGTTGTGATTTTTCTCTTTTGTTTTTATCTTAATTTTATGATTTTGACTTTACCTGACTGTGGGGTTTTATAAATATTTTTTATTTTCAACTTTTACAATTGTAAATTTAAAGTATTTTTTTATTAGTATAATTCTAAAAAAAACTATTTTTACATTATACATCTAGGGTGGATCAAATGAAAATGCTTTTATAATTAGAAATATGAATAAATCTCAGGAAAAATAATAAACGAATGTGATCTATTTGTATCACCATTTAGTATTTAAGGGAAAAAAAAAAAATCACAACATGCATATATTCCATGTCTAAAACTTATTATTTTGGAAATAAAATGCAAAAAAATGTATTTGATATATTTTTCTATAAAATTCATTAATATAAATTTTACATTGCCTAAATGCTTCAAACTCGAATCCACAATTTATTGAACAAAAGACACTTAAATTACATTTGCTCATAGTTTGTGAACGAGCAATTTCTAAATTCCACATGTTTATTACTCCATTAAATTAATTCGAAAAGAGACATGGTTTTAGAGCTGAGTCTCTAGGTTTAAGATTAATATAAATTTATTAAAAAGAAAAAGAAAGAGAAATGTTTATTAGATTTGTTGAATCAAAAATCATATTCAGGTTTTTTTTTTCGTATCTCCTTCCCAATGTTATTTTATGTTCATTGCTTCGAAATTAAGAAAAGGAAAATTTTCCTTATCTATTAAAAGAAGAGAATTGTTGTGAGAGAGGTGGTCTTTTATAAAAGTTTATATGAAAAAAATCTCACAAAATTCATATTAAAAAGAAATTGTAACGAGTATATAAATATAAATATAAATATTAAAATTTAAAAATACTATTGATCCTATTAATTTAACAAGCTTGTTTGAGTTAAATATAATCAAATAGAAGTTTGATTCAACTTAACATTTTAGTTATTTAACTCAAATAAAGTTGCACTCAATTAAAATTCGCAATACTTGGACTATACTACTAATCTATGTTGTAAAATCAGTCCAACATTCAAATGGCTTCTACCCGATCCAAGAATCATAAAATTAATTTAGGGGTGTTTAGTTAGTGGGTTTCGGAATGAGGGAATAGATGATTCTGAAATTTGTCGCTTGGTTCGAGGATTTGGGAATGGAAAGATGGGAATAATACCCAAATACTTGGAATCACCAAAATCCTCCAAAATTGTGGGTTTATTCTCATTCCCAATTTTTATTACATGTTATTTTATAATTATTAATTTATTTTTATAATATTATGTTATTATTAATTATAATATTATATGTTATTATAATTATATATTTTTTCTTTATAATATTATTATTAAACTAATCATTTATTTTATATCACAATATTATAATTTATAAAATAAATACGAAAAAATAGATTATTTATTTATTTTTAATATATTTCTATTTTCTTGATTTTTATTTTAAAATTAATTATTATTTATATAATATATTAACTATTTTCAAAACCTATAAATTTTAAAAAAATCACTCATTAGAATTGAAAGTAATTTCTAAACACATCTCATAAATAGTGGTGTCCATTTGGAACCTGAACCGGCCCGGCAGAATCGTTTTTCGACGGGCCGGTTCAGGTTCAAGAAATAGCCCAAATCGGAACCGGCGGTTTCGATTCCGAACCGTTGAAAATATTTTTGAAAATTCAAAAATCAATGAATCAGAGACCGCTACGTGTCCTTGAAAAATAAAAAATAAAATATTCTTCGAACGCCGGTTCGGAACCAGAACCGAAACCGTTTTCTCAAGGGCCGGTTCTGGTTCCAACTTTCTGAAACCGTGGCCACCACTACTCATAAACCAAACATCAAAATAAGGAATGATTCCAAAAAAATAAATTCATACTCATTCCCTTTACTATCAAACTCATACTCATAGTGATTCCCGACAGTTAAACCAAGCGCCCCCTTAATTACATGTTCTTTGACTTTTGGAACCTAAACACTCAATATTTGTATTATTTTCAAAAAATAATCAAAACTTTTATAATTTTATTTTTATTTATTTATATTTATATATTTAAATTATTGACAATAAAAATAATAAATTATTAACAAATCATCATCTATACCAACAAAACTCCGTCTAAATTGCCTAAACGCTTGACCTGATTGATATGTAACAAATTTTACTACCATTATAGAGATTGGTGTTTAGTAATGATCACCGTTCAATTATTTTATTTAAATAAACTTTATAATTAATACATAGGCTATAGGCTATAACAATTAACAGCAATGCTAGTGGGCAATGAACTCGAAAAAGCTATATTCATGAATTCAATAAATTATAATTTGTACGATGATCCGGCGTAACTCATGCAAACTTTGGAAAAATAAATGTTTCAATTAATTAATTTAAACTGGCTTCATCATAGATTTCCAATCAGCTTTAAAATAAGAAATAATTCGACCACCTCACATGAATATTATCCATTTTATTAATATCTAACTTTATTCGCAAACCATCTCGAGTGTGAACTTTATTTATGGTTTATCATTAGATTTTTAATTTCTCCTATAACAAAAAATCATTACAATTTTATTAGACGTGAGAAATACATATATTTGTCCGCCACATGTTTCTTTCCATTCAATATTATATATACTCCCTCCGACCCAATTATTTCCTCCAGTTTCAACTTACACGAATGTCAAAAATTATTTATGAATGCATTAAATATTTGAACAAACTTCATGAATTACACTTATTTAGCAATAACTATTAATAATAAATCATATTAATTGTGTATCATTTATAATATAGTTTAAGGGTATCTTTGTAAACTCATATAAAAAACAATACCAAATTTAGATAATGGAATAATCGGGACGGAGGGAGTATATTATTAGATTAAAGGCATCACACACAATATTAAACCATCTACATTATTTTAAATTAAATTTAAAATTTTATAATCATCATTCCATATGTTAAATCTGTCCATATGACTCAATACAATAAGCTGAATCACCTTATAATGACAACACATTCCTTTCTTTACGAGTTAATTTTATAAAAATTGGTATTCGAGCCAACCTAATTATAAGAGCCTGCCATAGCTTGGTTATTAGAACTTTAAGTTTTAATTAGTTTTATGATACGCGTGTGATGAGGTGTATTAAATATGTCACATTTGCAATATAAAATTATATTTGTTTTATAGTAAGGTTGCAACTTTACAAAATGAGGCATAGCCAAAGATCTACCTATAAAAACCACCAATCCACTCAAAAAACCACAGCTCAAAATAAACCAATTCAATTCACAAGAAACCCTTCCCTCTCTCCCTCTCACAGTCTGATTTCTGTGTTCAAATCCAAGATTTTGCATCCCAAAAATGGAGAAACTCTCAAGATCCAAATCTAGCAGAGAAAGTGTGGTGCAGCCAAGCAGCATGAATGGGCTGAGGAGTTACAGCACTTGTGCAACAGCAGCTCCAAAACTTGATTCAAAAAAGGAGATGAAAAACAAGAGCATGAAGAATGATGGAAAAAGTTGGAGTGTGAGTGTGGATCCAGAGCTGCAGAGGAAGAAGAGAGTTGCTTGCTACAAAGCCTACACTGTGGAAGGCAAAATGAAGGGCTCTGTGATGAAGAGTTTCAGATGGATTAAACAAACCTGCAATGAAATTGTTCAAGGGATTTGGTGATATATTTCTCTTTTTCATGTATCTTTTTTTGGCATTTTGGTTCTTGATGAATTGCCAAGAATATAAATGATGTTCATGTTGATGTAAAGTTCTTGAAGGTATGAATGGTTTTGTTGTTTGAGCAGGATCTCTTTAAAACTTGGATCCAATTAGATTTGTTATTTCAAAAAATTATTAAGTTATAAATGTATTATGCATTCAATGTGATGTGCAAGAAAATGAAACTATAGTCCACATATTCAATTATTTTAGATATACAACCATTGATGATTGGATATTCTAGTTCTAGTTTATAAGAGAGAAATTATATAAATACTTTTAAATTTTTTGATTATATTGCGCTTGTTATTGAGTGGGCACAAATACAATGATTAAATAGGGACAAAAAAAAATTATACAAATTTATTAATTTAAATCTCACACTACCTAAATGTTATCAGGTGGAATCTATAATTTATTAAATACTAGCAAAATATTTAAATTTACTTGCGCTGTAAGGGAATGGGCAATTTCTGAATTTCACATGTTTATTATTAGATTGATTTAGAAAGAGAATGTTTATTAGATTTGCTGAATCAGAAATCATTTTCAGATTCTTTATTTTTTTTTGGCGACCCCTTTTCCTAGATTATTTTATTTCCATTCCTTGGAAATTAAGAAAAGGAGAAAATCCTTATTATCTATTAAAAGAAGAGAATTCTTGTGAGAGGCAGTCTCCCATAAGAGTTTATGTGAAATGAATTATGAATCTCACAAAATTAATATTATACCACAGTTAAATTACAAATGGATAACCTTGACAAAATTGCCTAGTTTTTTAAAGTTAGGTATAACTTTAAATGGGGAGCTGTAATTGGTCGGATACCATTAAACCCAATGCAATTACCATTTAATTCCCTTTATAGCCATTGCCCACCCAACTGACTGTAATAATATGCATGTATATAACTACATATTTATATACATGTTTGTGTGTGAGAGAGAGGGGGAGAGAGGGAGAGAGGGGGGGAGAGAGAGTCTACTCTTTATGACATAGAGACTACCTTAAAAACAAAATCAAAGACCATTGATCATTCTAGTATGTTTGTATGCATTTGATCTCAGAAACAACAAATAATCTCCCAAAATATGGATTAGAAGAAAGCAACCAACTTGAATCATAAAACAATAATTTTGAGTGTGCATAGCAGGAGAGAGTGAGAAACTAAAATCATATTTTTAGTCCTCGTCTCTTGAACTGCTGCATACAGCAGCATATTCTGCTTTCGTGCCGTGTTTTGCTTTATCTTTCTCACTATCTGCCCTTTTCAAAAAATCTGCAAATATCAGTTTTCATCACCACATTTATGTGCTGGAACTGGAGTGGTGTGTTACAGATTTTTCCAAATGCTAATGTGTATGGCAGCATTCTGATAGTAGATGCAATAGATGAGGGAAGGAAGTAGCAACCAGTCCGGCGGGCTGTCTCAATTCACACCATGGCCGATTTTCATGCCCTTGAGTGTGGATTCAAGACTCCTGACGTTTGAGGGGTTTCTTGTAAAAGATGAGGGCTTACGGTCTGATGATACTAATGGTGAACTTCTCTCTGCTGCAACGATGCTATTACCGAGTTTTCTTGGGCTAGGATCTGCTGTACGGGTGAAAGATGGGTGTTCATTGCCTGAAATCTCCAGATCACGACCACTGGAAAAAGTAGGCCTCCTCGGTGTTCCCATTTGTCGGGTCATGTTTGAACTAGATAGCTGGAAATGAAAACAAAATAGAGATAAGGTAGACATATAATTCGGGTCCAGTGAGAAACAGAAAAGTATCATAATGCAAATCTGTAACAGAAAAGTGCATGCATGCTTACTTCTTTAGACATGGTGAAGTCATTTGCAGTTGCACCTTTCTGTCTAGAAAAGCTTCCCGAATTCAGGAAGTCTCTGCTACGAGTAGCATTAGCAACTAAACCAGGAGCATTATCTGCCTTGTCACCTGCAAAACATAATGTTGAAATGAGTTTTTTAAGTTTGAGCAGGCAGATCTTAGCAAGTTATTACTAAGAGTGAGTGATATAGAACATAAAAAAGTTCAAGAGAAACTGAATCTCCAGTCTCCACCACAAGTAGCTAATGCCTAGTATACAGATAGCTCGGCAGTGAGCAGATTATGAAACTTAATCTAACAAAACGCCCCAAAACGCCCAAGATTTACCTGGCCGTTTGCCAATATTAGCAGGATGCATCGCTGAACTTGTACCAGCAGCAGTTCCCTGCCCCAGAATTTGAGGGTTTTATGTTGGAACCAAAAAAAAAAAAAAAAAAAAAGGAGGCACATAAACCTAGAATTTGAAGTTACTAACAAGAGCATGCGATGGAGGACTGGTGTAATCTGCCTGTTGATATTTCACAACTGTCCAGTCATATACATGGTCATATTGAAAACCTGTGAGAGTGGGAAACAGAAGAAGAAGAAAACAAGTCTAAGCAAGTGTGTAGACAGGGATAGTTGAACTTAAAAGCAGAAGATGTTGGAGTGGGAAAAGAGTTACCTTCACTAACAAAAAGGTCACGGAAAGTCCTCCTTAAATGGGCATAGTCTGGTTTACCATCGAATCTAAGTGAGCGACAGTAATGGAAGTAAGAAGCAAACTCGGAAGGATACCCACTGCATAGAGACTGTAAGGATATTCAACCAAAGTCAGAATCATGTAGTTGGGAATACACAATCACCAAGAAACTATCATAAAATGTGAATCACCTCAATGGAGGTAGAAACTTTTTTCTCACTAATTTTGTCATACTTCTGTTTCTTGGTTCCAGCTTTCAGCCCCTGCCAGGGAAGGCTACGAATTTCCAAGAATGAAGATACAAATAAATAGAACTTGATAAAAAAGAAAAAAGGACAACTAAAACAGACATACCTTCCTCTGAGGAAGTACATGAAAACATATCCTAGTGATTCTAGGTCATCCCGGCGACTTTGTTCTATGCATTCATAAACATAGTAGAGCACAATCAAACATAAAACCCATACTTAAAATTGAAAGAAGATACGATATGCATCTCATGCGTACCAATGCCAAGATGTGTTTTCATACTAGCATATCTGGCTGTCCCAGTCAAGTTTTTATTTTCTCTGCAACACACAACAAGAATGTCACTGAGTAACGTCTATTGTCTAATATGTTCTTTTGGGATCACGCCACATTTGAGTTCTGAACTGATGCATGCTGAAGGCAGCCTACCGATAAGGAATGTGCTGACGAGTACTGGATTCTCTGTATCTCTTGGCGAGTCCAAAATCTATGGCATAAACCTGCAGGTAATGGATTTGTGAATTCCACCAGATCACAATCAAGAAATAGAGAACGACAATGGAAGACTTGAGAGGCAAGAAGGGAAACCCGATTTGCATGTCTCCCCAATCCCATTAGAAAGTTGTCAGGCTTTATATCTCGGTGCAGAAAAGCTTGAGAGTGAATAAACTCAATCCGGGCTATCTGAAAAATTCAAGCTTCCCAGGTAAATGTCGAAACATGAAATTATCAATAAACTAAAACGATTACTACCAAACAAAACATAATACCATCTGATCTGCAAGCATGAGAACAGTCTTCAAAGACAGTTTCCTACTACATAAGTTGAACAAGTCTTCAAGGCTATGACCCAACAATTCAATCACTAGCACATTATAGTCTCCTTCAACTCCACACCATTTAAGAACAGGAATTCCAGCTACCAAAGTTAAAAAGAAAACCAAAATCAAGAGCATGCCTCAAATACATGGATTTGGATATCAAATTGAATTTTTTTTAAAAAAAGGTCATTACTTCCTCCTTGAAGCAATTTATACAATTTCGACTCAAATTGCAATTGGGGATGTTTTGTCTTGACATTTTCCTGAACAAATTCAGCAAATTTCAATGCAAAATAGGTCAAGCAAGAAATATAACACAAAAACAAGATCTAGAAAGAAAAACTCGAAAACTTCAAAATTACTCACAAGCTTGATAGCAACTTCTTCATTCGTCCGAATATTAGTCCCTGCAAATTAAGCAATGCAGAAATTTCAGAAACAGTCAAATCCTCAAAAAACACATACTGATACACGCAAAAACACACAGAAGGTACCAAATTGAATCC
Organism: Plectranthus barbatus; assembly: GCA_026898455.1. Classification (NCBI taxonomy): domain Eukaryota; kingdom Viridiplantae; phylum Streptophyta; class Magnoliopsida; order Lamiales; family Lamiaceae; genus Plectranthus; species Plectranthus barbatus. Next base: position 130,118 of record JAPKLW010001577.1, read on the forward strand.
ATCAAACATCAGAAAAGAAAAGGAAACCTAAATAGATCTCCCCGAAGGAGCCGCTCCCGATTTTCCTGCCCAGACGAAACATATTCCCGACTCGGGGCTCCATCCAGTCCAAACCCCCCAATTCCCTCCCTCTTTAGCCTTTTTCCCGAAATACAATTCAAACTAATTCAGCAAGTCTCCAGAGAGGGATAGAGAGAGAAAGCGATCAGGGACAAGTAAACAACGTCAATTCGTCGTTGGTTCCTCGTTTCAACGATCTCATCAAGAAATCCGGCAGATTATTTTGGTTGCGTTCAAGCCTAAGCTGCTGCAATTATAAACAATTTGAATAAATTATGCACACAAAATTATTAAATCATTAGCATAATGTATTCGTTGCAATGGGTTTAAAATCTTTATCCACGTCAATTATTAAAATTAAAATCTATAATATATATTTATAAAATATCTAAGATTTTAAGCTTCAATAAATGTCTCATACTATACATTTTTTGAATACCCATACTCTCTTTTTTTCATCCCATAATAATAATAATAATATGTCTATTGTCTAATATGCAATAAATATATTTATAATAACTATTTTTTTCCTTTTCCTATATTTTAATATTTTAAAAGAAAACATGTAGATTAATATAATTATCGTAACGGGCTGATGTGGCAACCCGTGGACCATATTTTTGTTGCTCCAAAATCCAAATTCAAACTATATTTTCAATGTGTGATGGTTTTTTGTCGGAGAAATTTCAATTTGTAATAAAATGCAATTTGGATAATTCAATGTTTATGGGTGGCAGGATTTGAATTTATATACATTTAAGAGAGTATTATCTATTTAAGATTTGACAGATAGTTTGATTATTAATTTTAGGACCAGAAAATATGAATTTTTAATTTAAAATATGATATGAAGATTATAAATTGAGATTTTTACAACATTTGGATTATTGACTGAAAGTTTTAAGTATTTTAGATCTTGGATTAAAAATTTATTTTTGAATCATGAATCAATAACTAAATTATTTTTTAGATTTTTGAATAGTAATACTCCTTATTTAAGTCTTTAACATAAAGATTCAATCTCTCTCTACTAAATTGGCAAAAGTTTGATTTATCTATTTATAAACTTGCAATTTGTTCTTCGCTCAAATTTAAAAAGTATATTAAAAAGACAACGGCTACCTCACATAATAGAAACTATGGTTATTTTATCTCAAATTTTAGGAATTTATTAAAGTGAAAATATATCTAAATAGCCACTTTAATTATGTAAAAATCTTAAATAGTTAATATTATGTATGTACACATGCAATAATTGGCCAAAATTGTAAGAATTTCCTAAAAAAACCCTATTATTAAGCTATTATTTGCAGGGTTTAAATTTTTTTTCAATTTACAAGTATTCATATTCGTTATTCAGATTATCAATTAAAAACATAATTCATCTAACATTCAATATTCTTTTGATTTTATATTTATAAATTATTATATAAAGTATTAAAAGAATTAATGTTTGCCACTTGAAATGTCCTATTCTATATATTTTTATTAATATTTTGGAGTAAGTATGCAACTAAAATTTAAATAAATTATCTATTCATTTATTGGTGCATAACATTTAGTAGAATTAACAAAAGTTTAATCAAATGAAAAAAATAAAAATAAATGTGGTACTTCATGACTATTTGCGAAACGTTTTTTTAATTTTTTTTCTATTTGAATTGTTTTATATGCTACTAATAAAAATTAATGAAATAAAAATATGTATAATTTCTCAATAGTATTTTATCTGGAAAAAAAGATTTTTTATATTGGTTTTCTACTTGTTTTTTTTAATTTTGTGTTATTTGAGTTTATTCATTTGTAACTTGTAAAATTTTAATAAAATAGAATATTTAAATTATTTCATAATTCCAGAATTATATACATCTTTTACCAATTTATCATATGTATATAGATTTCTAAAAAAAAAGTGGGTTGGTATGGTAAATATGATAATTTTTAAATATTAATATAAAAGTGGCTATTTAGGATTTTGGGATGAGAAAATTAGCTCTTTAAGGTTTTAACTCTTTATTAAATTTTCCTCCATCTTATTAAATTTAAGAAATTCTATTAAAATTGTAAAAAAATATTAAGTTTAGGAAATTATGTTAAATTCTTAACATTTGTGTGCTTTTACAAATTAATTCCTAACTTTTAAAAATTATAATTTATTGTTGGTTCCAAATCAGAGTAAAAATATATCCACTGGAAAAGATTTACAAGCTCGCACTTTCCGGACTCGTGATTTTGGAACCAGCTCGAGTTCTGAAAACTGGTTAATTAGCAAGGTGGTATATTACTTGAACTATATTCAATTAATACTCCAACACTTGAGTTGTTGACTTTTAAATCTAATGCAGAAGCTTAAAGAAAGTAGTAAATGATGTAAATGATTATAGAGGTTCAGACGAAATTGTCCTACGTCTCTCTTTAGACTCACAGTCTGGAAAAAATTAAGCTGGAGATTACAAAAATATCGCACGATCTATTACTAGCGAGTGAATGTCTGCGCCTACCAGTCTACTAGCGCACTCGTCAAGTCTTTTGCTCTTCTTCGCTTCTTCAGATCTGAAATGTGGGCGCACCACTCAACCTCCAACTAGTCGTGGGATTTTGAGTTATTCTCTGGAATATCAGCTAGGAGTATACACCCGTAATAGTTGCCACCGGAGAAGTGACAACTCCGAGATGGTTCCTAACTTAGACAGTAAGAAGACCAAGACTAACACTTAGCAATGATTGTTAAGTGTCTCATGTCCAATAAGGCACACAAGAAGTAAGTTGTTAGACAGTCTGAAAGCCTTAGAATACTTGAGTGTAGATTTTGATAAAGTATCGATAGCCTTCATAAAACCAGTAGCCTTCTCCACTTGAATGTAGCCTATATTTATAGGCGTTCTTGGAAATGTTTGAATCTGGAGCCGTTGTGGGACAAAAGGAACCCGTCCAATCGAATTCTCACTTTTCCTAAAATGCAGTGTCCTTGTTGTCAAAGCAGGTGAATTTTTGCAATTTAGTCAGAATGGCTTCGAGTCAATCCGAGGCATGTCTGTTGGTTGATTCCTTGGACGAACGAGCTTTACGAATCGCAGACTTTAAGATTTTCTTTCTTAAAGTCTGGTTTGAAAGCACTTACTTGTCTTGGCTCCCTATGTCTCTAAGTTGTTGTGGGAATTGCATTTCTGGTGACATCTTGCTGGTAACCTCTTATCTGGTGATTCACCAACTAGTGATGACTTATCAATAGCAACCTTCAAAGGCAATGACCCTTTGCTGGTGAAGATATTTTAACCAGCAAATATCAAGCAAGTTCGAGATCAACAATTCGATTTACAATTGAATAATTCCTAAATTTGATATTACAAATTCGAATTAATCCTAGCTAAAGACACGCTAACAAATAATATGCTTGACACATCAAAATACCATAATAGAAAAAAAATTCTAACAATAATTCCTAACATTTATAATTTTATATCCTAATATTTATCCATATCCTCAATTTAATTCTCAAAATTTACAAATTCACATTTTAATTCCTTTATCATTTGTAATTTAATGGCTAACACTTACAATATTGTATTGCAATTCCTATTATTCGCCCATTTTTATAAAAATAATCTAATATTTATAAATTGTATTTTAATTATTAATGTTGCCATTTTGTAATTGAGCTTTTAATATTTATCTGATTTGTAAAAACAATTACAGTTTAATTTATAAACTTGCCCATTTTTGCAAAATAACCATAGCTAAAAAAATTAAAATTTAAAATCTATGAGATAATTTATAAAAATTAAAAGATATTATAAATTAAATTAGAAAACAAAAATATTTAGGAGTCTTAATTTTACTTTTTTGTAAAAATAAAAAAATATAGGAATTAAAATGCAAATTTGTATTTTCTTTTGTTTGTAACAATAGACCAATGTTTTAAATTGCCAAAATAGAATAAACAAAGCTTTTGAGATTTAAAAAAGTAGTTTTTATAATTGCAAAACTTTCGAATTTTACATTTTAAATATTAAGATATAAGAAATGCAATATATTGCAAAATCCAAAATAATATTTGTAAGAGTTAGACGCATAAAAAACCACACTTAAGAAAACTTTTTAGATCGTACCAATTCCTCAATATAGTCATGTTGCTTCCGAAATCAGATTACATAATATGCAGCGGAAAGAAAATATGAATTGCACTTGTTTTCTTAAGCTGACAGTAACTTAGTTTAGGACACCAAAAAGATGTTAAACTTAGGTCTGACGTTCTTAAGTAAGTTTCACATAATATACACTTCAATACTTGAACAAGTATTGAAGGTTTGAAATTCAGTTTTGCGAAACTAAATATTGACAAAAACTTAAATGAAAACAATAAAAATACTTGACTCGGGCTCAATTTAAGTTCGAACTTGATTAGCATTGAGTTGATTTCAAATTTTTTTTAAGCTGATCTCGAATAATTCATGAACATGCTTAACTCATGATCCCCTTTCCCCTACCTAGGTGCCGCTTAGGTGGTGGATTAGGCGGACTAAACGCCCGAATTTTTGGTTTTTATTTTCTAAAATTAAATGTGTATATTTTTATTTTTGTAATTATTAATATTTATAAATTTGGATAATAAAAAATAAAAGGCAAAAACTTGCGTTAGACAGGCCTAAACGGTTTAGGCGGGTTTTATCCTACCTAAATGGGTTGACCCATCCCAAATAGGGTTTATTAATCCCAATTAGGGTATATTATATGGGTTTGGACTTGGGTTAATGAATAAAACCCGCCTAAATCGTTTAAGCCTGCCTAACCCAAGACCTTCCAAAAATAAAATTAAACTAAACCAATTAGTTACCATCCAAACATCTAGCTGAGTTTTATGCTTAATAAAACATTGCTTCAAACGGTATTTAAGAGAACAGAAATGAAAACTGAGTAAATATGCAACTGCAATTTATTATAAAGAAGCTATACATAAAATATGTTACATACAGCCGCCATGGGAGCTCCAGCTAGAGGAAATCTACCTCACTAAAACTTACTACACTGGCCAAAGAATATGAAGGAATCAAAAACCAAATTTAAAACTACCTTTGAATATCATGTTACTGGCCTTGCAGGAGAAGAATGGCCACTCATCACTATGGAGTATTTCCTGTGCAGTCTCCCTTTGAGCTGCCTGATCTTCGCATCGACTCTGGCCGAGAGCCCGATCTTCGTCTTCTGCCGCGCCTTGGACCTCTCGCGGCTCCACATATGCCCATCCTCAATGTCCTTCTTGTAGTACTTGATCTCTTGAATGATGTGATGATCCAGCGGGTTCAATGACCTCTGGAACGAGATGTGAGCGAAGTAAGGCACGATGCAGACGATGGTTACGAGGAGCGTCGTGGACCAGTAGATTGGAGCCGGAGCAAGGATCTCCCGGAGGATCCTGAAGGCGTTTACTCGAAGGGCATAAGGCAGCTCCCCGTAGAAGAGAAGGAACAGGTACCATGAAGCTATGCTGGAGAAGATGAGGACGTGGTGTATCCATGTGAAGTGGCTCATTGTCAGAGCAATCTGGATGTTGACAGCCCAGATAACGCAGGTCATCATGGATGTCCCGACAGCAGTCATGTCGGCTGTCTGGCCTCCCACGCGGAAGGCTTGGTCGTAGAAGATGATGATGTTGAGGAAGAATATAATGACAGAGGCGTAGAGACCATTCGCCATCCAACCGAGTATTCTCAGCCAGTCGAAGAAAAGGTTTTTCGGCCCTTGCTGGTACAATGCTGGGAACTGCATCAAGCAGAGTTCAGTCAAGCCCACAGTGTTTCATAGCAATTCAAGAAAATGAAAACAGATTATCTGATTATAAAACTCTACACAAAATGGTTAGTGTAGCAAACAGATAGTCCCAAGCAGCCATTTTCTTTCTCCTTCAACTGTTCAATGCCCTTCTACTTCATCAAACTTACTAGTTTTTACTCCAAGAATTTTTCCAACAAAGATCAGTGTTATCTTTATGTATACCTTTCAAGAACTTTATACATTAGCATGTTCACTCAGAAATTATAATACTTGCATCTTTGTGTGTTCTCTCTCTTTTGGGAAAATCACTAAAAACCTTAAAGCCCGATGCCCAGTAATCAAAAACCTTCAGAAGAAAGAGAAGGAAAGTTATTATCTCTTCTGGGCTCTTCCTATATTAGTTTCACCAAATCAAAATACCCTTGTGTGAAAGACAAAACTTCAATTATATATTAGTTCTCACTTAAATAAAAACTTCAGCTTATTCAATTATATATGATTTTTAAGCAGGGAGTTTTGCAACTTCGATTGCAGAGGGTCTGGGGGGATTTAACTGTAACAGATGAAAAAACAATGAGGCAGGCGCTAGGAGATACTACTAACCTGCAAGCATACGTCCGAATCTACATCCTGCTCGAACACTCCGAGTGAAATGACTGGTAATGAAGTGAGAACAACATTGAATAGCAGCATGTACCAGTCGTCGTACACTGACTGTCCAGAAAAACCAGTAAATGCCTCAAAATAGAAGATTGTGAGGCCAAATGCAATGTTCTTGTAGAAGAAATAACAAATCTGCAATGGAAGATTGCAGTCTAGTTAGAACTAATCAAATGTAGATGCCACGGGGAAACAAGTCAGAAAATATTTGTTACAAGGAAGACTTAATGGTCTTTCAGATAGCAAGATGAGAATTTATAGAGGACGAACTTATTTTTATTACCATTTGAGCAATCCTTTTGTAACACCAATGTCCATGTACCACCAGAAGCCTCTCCAGAAACCGAAACTCGGCAATAGCAAAATCACTGGCCATCACAGCCTGCATACAATTGATGAGATAAGTTGGCCAGTCTCAGATTATACTAAGGACAAACGAGTTATGAGTTTTCTAGGCTATTAGGCTTTCAACAGGACAAGTTTATTTGGGGATAGCTACAAAAATTTGTCAGAAGCACAGAGTTCTACCTTACAAGGTAAAGCTTGAAACTATAACTTCTGAGAGAGAAAAAAGAACAGCAAGATGCCCCTGAGAAGGATACGTATATGCCCCAGATTATGCACTAATTTTTCATCATACTGTACAGATTTCTAGTTAATGTCATCCACAAATTTGAAAATGCTACAATAGAAAGAGAGAAAGGTAAGCAACCAGAACTGACATTGATTGATGATCGTTGAGAGGACAGCTAGTAAGTTCACTTAACTGATCACTTCTGTAGTAAGTGTTAACTAAATTCTCAGCATCCCAATTGAATGCACACCATATACAAATAGTGCATTATTTGCAGCAATTTCAGGATGATGTGATAATCTGTCATCTCAAGACTAACACAATCTAGAGCATATATATGTCTATATGTGAAATGTAACATAATCAATCAATATGTACACCACGCTCTAGACGTAATTATTCATTTCTGAAATCTTGGCAATTATCATTAGAAAGATAGAAAATCTCATAATCGTGTGGGACTCGAACATTAAGAGACCAATATGACAGGTAAATCTCGTATGTGGACTTTTTCAGCATCTTGGGCTCTCAAATAAAATATTTGATAAAATAAACATATCCAATTCAAAACATTGAAAATTATAAATATAGCAGAAGACTGAGGACATGGTAAAGGAGAATCCACGACTACATTAAAAGTTCCAGGATGAGTAAGTATTGGAATAGGTTCAAAATTTATTGGAATATAGAAACACACATTCTTGGTGGAATGATCTTTTTGAAGCATAATCTTGGTTTTCAGGAAAATGAAGCTATCATGGTGTAATGTACTAATGTCTGCAAGCCACCATTAAGTATGTTGACATTCAAAATTATTTAAGGCATTGTGTAAATGAATACAGCAGCAACAATGAGTCAGGTTCATCACCAACCTGCATTCCTTCACACCCACTGATTCCAACACCAATATCAGCTTCTTGAATCATGCCAACATCATTCGCACCATCACCAATTGCTAATGTGATTTTCCCAGTTCCTTGTTTCACTAATCTGGTCACCTATCACCCATATAATGTAGGTGTGAAAATGAAAGAATCATAACCAATAATCATGTAAGCCAACAAATTGCCCAAAGGAACATGAACCCACTTTTTGAGGGAATAACTAAAGCATCTTACCAGAGCTTTTTGTCTGGGTGAGACTCGGCAGCATATGACTGAAGCACATTCAACAGCTAAATTCAAAAATTCATACTTCATGTCATCTTCCAGAGCATATGCCAGAGTCTTTCCATCAATGATCAATGCAAATGCAGCATAAGGATCATTTTCTCGTTTAATCATTTGGGATCCATCAGTAATTTGCTTTAAGATGGCCTTCTTTGCAGACTTCTAGAAAAAATCAATAAGGGCAGGATGAAATAGCATGACTTAGCTGAGTATCATTCAATATCCATTCCTATAGGCAACTACCTGGTTTAACTCCTCAGCTGATGCATCAGGATTGATTGTTATACAAATTTGCTTCATCCCTTGCCGAAGCAAACTACAAGAGAATCTGCATTGCAATGGCACTATTTTTAGTTTGACATTTAGGAACTTCGAAAATTGAATTTTTGAATTACCACAAGTAGGTATAGCCAACAGACCCTATATTAATTGCCGTTTCCATCTTATCACCTGTCAAAACCCAGATCTTCAAACCAGCCAGCGCAAGTTTATCTATGCACTGAGGCACCTACAGAGAACAATAAGGAATTTGAAAATGGAATTGAAGTGATCAGCAGATGCATTGATAGGTTATAGCTTATATGACGTACTCCTTTCTGTAATTTGTCCTCCACAGCAGTTGCACCAACAAGGATCAATTCCCTCTCCATCAAATCAGACACCCGCTCAAGATTAGCCTCCCTATCACTACCAAATGAGGTTTTTGCTTTGATGAATTCTTCATTCCAAGCAGCATACTCTGCCTCATCAAGCTTCTTATAAGCAAGAGCAAGAGTCCGCAATCCAGCCTCCCCATAATCGTTCAAATGTTTTGTTGTAGCATCCAAATACTTTTTCCCACTGTTTGCAAGGCGTTCAAAGATGATGCTGTATCAAAAAAATGCTTTAAAATATATGAGTGAAGAGGTATTGAAGACAGCAATCAAATAAACAAAGTGACAAAGAAATTTCACAATTAAATGTTCCATCCATACTTCAGAAACAGGATTTCCGGAAGAAATCAGAAATTTTACAAAGATGTAACAATTTCGAGATGATTAGTGACACACCTATCAGCTCCTTTGCAAAGGACAAGAATCTGACCAGTTTCATCCCTAACAATGACAGACATTCTCTTCCTCTTGCTAGTGAAGTCCAATAAATTGAGAAGCTTGTACTCCCTAAAACACATAGATAAATAGTAAATGTCACAACCTGGTTAAAGTTAAGTGAATAATCCAGGCAGAAGGTAACACAATATGCTCGTGGTCTCACCTTTCGACAGATTCTTCAAAAGAAGGATATCTCTCACGTACATGTACACTTGAATGTGTTCTTTTACATAACTCAAAACCGAATTCTCTCGCAGCAGCAAGAAATGCACCTTCATCAGGAGATTCAGCTTCATAGGTAAGGGTTCCAGTCTCTTCATTTTCCTCTGGAATTGCAGAATGACAAACTGCCAGTATTCTGAAAAATAACAAGATGTCATCTGCAGTTTGTTCATTAAACCAATTCCCATGCATGAGTCGGTTATCCTCAAAGCTAAATCCCTTCACTGGAGGCTTAAGAGTGTCATCTTTTGCAGTAACAACAGTCTCCAATTGGATTTCCGATTCCACATATTTGAGTCTTTTCTCCATTGATTGGGATGAGCCATTTTGGCTCTGGCTATCCATATCCATGGCCATCTTTTGTGCAGCAGCAAGTTCTACATCACTAGGACGATTGCCGTATGCAAAACCAGCAATGGAGCATTTAAGGAAATCCATTTGGTTGCATGTCAAGGTGCCAGTTTTATCTGATAGGATTGTATCAACCTGGCCCAATTCCTCATTCAAGTTTGATGTCCGAGCCTGAGCTGGAGTTCCAGTCTCTTCATCATACATTTGAATATCCTTGTTTATAAATAGGGCTTGAAGGACTTTAACAACTTCAATTGACACATAGAGCGATATTGGTATCAAGTACCCGTACAACATAAGAGCAGTAACCAGGTGATAAAACCCAGACCGTAGTGGATGGTCAGGATCATAAAGATGTTCACTGTCTGGAACCTGTAAATACCACCAAGTTGGCAAATCATATTTGGTCTTGAGAGTAAAACCAAGGGAACTCACAAGTGATATGATCACTAGAAGACTGAAAAGGATGTATATTATTTTGTCCATTTGTTTTTCGATTTTACTTCTCTTTGAAGGAGATCTTGTGGAATTTTGCATAACTTTGCTATCATGACCAGTGAATATAACTACTCCATAAACATAGGATGTATTCCGAAGCTTTGAGTCTCGAAGAAGTATTTGACTAGGATCAATTGGATATAACTCATGATTATATTCCAATTTCCCCACAAAAGTGTAAAGACTGGGGTTGGGATCCTCACATTTTATGGTTCCACCAAAGTCCTTGAAAGCTGAGTCATCCTCAAGGTGTTGAGTTGTCTCCATGGCTCGTTTCACCTTCAAATTTGTCTCCCCGTCCAAATTCATAGTTTCAACATAACAGATTCCATCTTCATAACTTGAAGATAAGAAAAGTAGATCAGAAGGAAAAAATTGATCCTTTTCTACTTTCACGACATCTCCAACACGAATCTTCATCCAGGTTTTAAGATCAAATGTACCATCTTGCTTGTGTACAGCTGCTTTCCTTGAGTTAACCTTCATATCCTGCATAAAACGTCGCCAATCTTCCATAGCTTCCTTGGCCATACTCAGACCCACAACAAAGACCAATGGGGCAATCACACTCAGAGGAGAAAAAGGTGTCACAGGAGTCAGTGATAAGGCTGCGGCCAGGAGAAAGTACAAGTTGGCAACACGTCTGAATTGTTCAAATATTGCAGTTGGAAGGAATGTAAGGAAATTGTACTTAGTGGTGGAAATATGATTCGTGCAATACTTGAGGGGTTTTAGATCATGCAGGTGAGGTTGGTTGCACTGAACAACTCGCGAGTAACCAGGTCCTTCGACAGGAGGTGATTTATCTTCCTCAGAAGTTCGTGGCCTGTGACAAGTAGCAAATGTGTACAGACTGCTCCTGCGGAACTTTGCCCTTATTCTCCCCCCTGTCATTTGTTCCTATCTTCAAGTGAATGCTACTAAGCTTTCTCAGAGAATCGTGTAAACAAAACCCACAGCACTTGCCTTCACCAGGCAAGTGAAAGGCATGCTTATGCAAACATTATTCTCCACGGCAAATTCACATGCCCTCCTGAAAATTTGCCCAGCCTAGAGTAGTCAAATCTAAGAACCATAGCAATGTACCACCTACAAGAAAATTGAATGACAAAAAGACATCAAATACCATCTTTTGAAAGTGATTCAAACGTATAAAAGTAGATCTCTCTTCAAAATAACATAATCATTAACATAGTTAACACAATCACAAATTAAAATCCACGTCCAAATCCCAATTAAACAACATAGTTAATGCAATTACCATTACAAGCATTTAGATACTCAAAATAAGCATGGAAGAAAGAAACATTCAGCTAAAAAAACAATAAATTGACAACAAAAGCACTCACCATCCTCACCATATTCCAAAGTATTCCTTCCAATAACATTTAAAATATCAAGCAAAACGGCACAATTTTAACAAGATGCACATCGACAACATGCCAGCTAAAATCTCCATCGCAGCAACTCCAAAACATCGTAATAAATAAACATTTCTGAAATCAAACGAACATGTACACCAGTATTTCACATTTTCTATTCAATACCCATCACAACACAACAAATCCCACAACAGAAAATTACAGTTTTCGCACATATACACGCACAATCACGACAAAAAAAACAATCTTTTTACAATTTTTTTGTCGTTGCACCTGAGCAGAATATGATAAAACGGAAATGTGGGGCAAACCCAGATGGAATAACAGCTGAGGGATGGCGCGGAGGAGAAAGGTAGCCGGAACGAAGAGGGAAAAACAATGGGTCGTAAAGTTTCTCCGAGAGATGCGAAGAAATAGGTTCGCCCGTGTTCCGTCGAAGTCCGCAACGCCAATATTCACGTTGTTTCTCTCTCTAAATTCTTCAAGTTTCTCTCTCTTGACTCTAGAGCATGTTATATTATTTCATCATTAATTAAAAAGAAAAATGACAGTGAAAGAGAAAGTGTTATTTTTCGGCTATTTATTATCGTATTCATATCCTTCACAATTTATTAGGCAGATTTCATTCAATTTTTATTTGAATTTGAAGTTGAAATTTAGACGATTCTAAGATTTTTTTTATTGGAGATAAAAATCTATTATCAATTTGGCTTAGTTGGCATTATTTAATGAAGCCAATTTATTAAAAAAAAAAATTAGTACCGAGATCGCCTCTAATTGAGATATATAAGTAAATTATTTTGCCAATATTATATTTATAAAGACATGATCATATGCTTGGCTAAAAAGTGAAATATGAAGTCTTAATAGTATTATTCGAATCTTGATTTGAACCCCATAAGATATTTTTACAATTTAAATGATGAATACATAAAAATTGAAATGTGTTTTAACTATTTTTTATTGTTTTAAAGATTAAAGAAGAGAGGAAACCATTTATAGTCCATAAAAAAAATCTTATAAGAAATATTAAACACACAATAATATTCATGAATTCATAATTTAAATAGGGGTATATTTTTTTTTTCTAAAATTTTAATTTTTGTTCATAATTATGATATGGAGTGTACTGTGTTGTATATAATTTTTATATTTTTAATAATTATTATTAAAATTAGTAAATAAATTAGAGAGTGCTAAATGGACTACAAGATTTGTTCCGCCAGATTCAAAGAAAGCATTAAAGTGTTAAAAAATAAAAAGAAGATTGTGGCAAGAACGTTAATTCTCTCTCTCTCTCTCTCTCTCTCTCTCTCTCTCTCTCTCTCTCTCTCTCTC